>OU427014.1:275000-350000 GCA_911387935.1 Dolichovespula saxonica
AAAGGGATCGAGAGACGTCATGTTTATTTTCTTTTTTTTTTTGACGTCATATCGTGCCATTATATCAATTTAAGGAATGCGTAGCTTATTTTAAATACGGCATGCGCTTTTTTTTTTTAGAGAAAGAACAAAAAATACATTTAATTTAGTTTTGAAGGTACGTAGTACACATAATAACGTATGTGTGTATGTATGTATGTTAGTTACGTATGTACAATATACTTGTAGCCTGCCGTAGACGTAAACGAATATAAATTTCGCTACTGTCATGATTTGCATGTAAAAACAGCATTTCTTACGATGACCAATAAGAATCGTTGAAACACTTACACCTACGTCGTTCGATTGGTTAAAAGAAAACAAAATGGCGTCCGTAATTCGCAACGATGCAGTACTCAAATTCGATTTAAAACATAAGAAGCATATTAAGAGATGTTTAAGTTTGCATTTTTAAACTATTATATCATTAATATATGTTACTATTATTATTATCATTATCATTATTATTATTATTATCATTTATAATTATTCTTATTGTTCTTATTATTATTATTATTATTATTATATTAATAATAACAATAACAAAGTAAATATCGTACACATTGATTGTCATAATGTGTTCATTGTATTTAAATATAAATAATAATAAAATTTATTAAGATTACTTTGTGGTTTTGTGTCCGTCACACCTACAATCAAATAAACGCACGCACGCGCGCGCGTCCACTCACACACACGGCGAGAGAGAAGGGGGGAAGAGAGCGAGCTTAATTACGTTTTATGTTGTTTTATCGTTTTCTAATCGCAACGCATACACATACACATACACAGAATTTGTATATGGCGCTCGTTTGCCTGTAGATTTTAATCGTCTCATTAGCAAAAAAGAAAGGTAAATGTTTAAAAAAAAAAAAAAGAAAAAAAAAACATGATCTTGAAGAATAATCCAAATGGCTATGATGGTAATGATTTCAGAAAAGCCCGACGAAAGGAGAAAGATGCGGGAACTACAGAGGATCCTAAACTCTATTTGGAGGAGGCAACTTTAGAAAGACAGCTGCCCGAGTTAGACTTAAGGATGCTAGTTGATCTGCCACCTGGTTTGGATTATAACGAGTGGCTAGCATCGCATACCCTTGCACTGTTCGATCATATTAATCTCGTTTATGGTACTATATCTGAGTTTTGCACTATGACTGGTTGCCCAGATATGACTGGTCCTGGTCTAAGGTATACTTCACCTAATTAAAACAAAAATTATCATCGTTAATCATTCGTTTGTAGAGAATAATAAATGAATTGTTCGTTAATTTATTCCTAAGTTTGAAGAGTTATTTTAAAAAACGTAACGTTAGCGTATCAAAAATATATTAAATTATTAATAAGATATATTATGATATCATAACGAAATGTGCCTTTTAAATCCTAAAATGTACCTTTTTTGCAGGACATATTTATGGTTTGACGAGAAGGGTAAGAAAACGAGGGTGGCGGCGCCACAGTATATAGATTATGTTATGACATTCACACAACGCACCGTTAGCGATGAAACTATATTTCCTACTAAATATGGTAAGCTTGTACATCATTAATTTATGTAAATAAATACATTTAATGGATATAAGTATGTACGTTAATTATTTTGGGTTTTTTATTCTTTTTGAAAAAATATATATATATATATTTCAGGATAATCACATATCCAATACTTTAGTGGTATTATTAATTTTGTTTTTTTTTTTTTTTTTTTTTTTTCAGCAAATGAATTTCCAAGTTCATTCGAATCAATAGTGCGTAAGATCCTGCGGCTACTGTACCATGTGGTGGCACACATTTACCACTGCCACTTCCGAGAGGTGGCACTCTTGGGGTTGCACGCTCACCTCAATTGTGTATTCGCTCACCTCACTCTCCTTAATCAACGCTTCAATCTTATTGATCCCAAGGAAACGGAAATCCTAGGAGACTTAGAGGCTGCTCTCTTGGGTAAGATTAACTCATCTTATGTATATATATATATATATATATATATCACCAAGACCATCTAGAAAGAGTAAAAGACAAGAAAACGGCATAACTTGTTTGATTAGATTTTGATTACATAATAACACTTACAAGAGACAATCATGACACAGTCCAATGATTTCGTTATTGCTTATTTATTATTATTATTATTATTATTTAGGTGACTCATCATCCACGCCTTCGCAAACTTTAGCCATCCAGGAGACTCCGACCACAACCAGCTAGATCACAATGCACAGCATGCCAGAGGTTGCAGTTCCTGAGAGTAGGTGACGATAGGCGTTTGTTTGGTTTCTTAAAGATAGAATATACATGAAAGAAAGTTTACATGAAAAAAAAAAAAAGAAAAATACACTTATTACACAAACACATACATACTTACATACATACACACATATATACACACAGAGAAGATGGGGCGATTCTGTAAAAACCAAGTAGTACCTGTAAATAGCGAAGTGTGAGAACTACAGCTGCAATGATGTAATTAGGTTCCTCCGTTTGTTGTTTGTGAGATTGTACATAATTTATTAATAACGATAAGATATATATGAGAAGGAAGAAGAGAGGAAGAAGATGATAAATTCATTAATTATTATATTGATGAAAATTAGTTGATGAGATATAAGAGAGATCATTTGTTTCATAAAAAAATAAATGAACCAATAAGAATATTGTAAAGTTGAAGAGAGTAATACCAAATATATACCTGGTGTTAAGGCAATATCCTGTTATTTTAATGTTGAAACGATCGACGTACCGGTCGATCGGGTTGTTATAAATCCTTGGTCGTAATAAAATTCTTCCAAATTATCCTCATTCAAGTAGGAGAATTCTTATTTTCATATTTTATTTCTATTATCCTAATCGATCTACACAGATTCGCTATCTCTCTTAAAAATAAACCGACAGTTTCTGCCAATGGTTCGCAAAGATCTTTGATAGATGTTGCGATATTGTATAAAAGTATTAAAATTGGTTGTATCAATGCGTTAAATATTATCGAGAGTAAAGGTTTCACGAAGTAGTCCGCGAATAATTGCAATATACCAACAGTCAATGGCCGAATGAGACTGAACAATATGAATCTTATCAATTGTAGAATAAAAGCTGTTATAAATGCCGTTCCTATGTGAATCGTGCCAAATATTTCAGCCCAAAAACGTGTTGCTGCTTGGTCCGTTTTTTCAGCACATTTTTCTGTCGTTAATATAGGCGGTGAATCCGTTGTTCGATAATATCTGTTATCATAAAAAAATTATTTATTTATTACTTTGATTTTTCTAATCCAAAAACGATTCAAACATATCGACAAGAAGTTGGAAAAAAAATCGAAAAGGGAACGAAACTTGAACTACTACGTAGTACTGATTGCGTCATAGAAAAATGGCGCCACAATCTCCAATTTAAAAGCAATTCGAATCTTACGCAGAATTTCCATGATCGAAGTAATAAATGTCGATTCTCTCGGCAAGATTTTCTCTTTTTTTGTTACCTTGATCTAATTTGTCAGCTTGAAATTTTATTCTCTCTTCGGGCTTTGTTTTTACGCTACCATTCGTGATTTTATTTAAAGACTAAAAATTTTATGGTTATAGTTTTTCTTTTTTTTTTTTTTTTTTTTACAACGTTTAATTCTCTCATTAATAATATCCAATAAATTAATTAGATCTGACCTTGTAGCGCGAATTCCGTTGTAATTTAATTTCGTAATTTCGATTTCTATCGTCGAGATATTTGTTATCGGACCATTTGCAACGAAAACTAGACCAAAATGAACAACGTTTACGGTGATCGTCTGAAAAATAATCCTTTAGAGAATTATTTCGTAAGTGAATACATATGAGATTTGATAACACATTTACCTTTTGTATACTTTACCGGCAACGTGCTACCACCATTTCTGAAAAAGATAAACAGAAATTTATGTATAATAATAATAATTGGAACTCTCGCAATTTATTTTCCAATATTATCACAGGTACGTATGTATTTATATTACGTCGTTATTGGGACATGACAATAGCAAGGTATAACAGGCTGAAATTGCGTCATTTCTCGATGATCTGTTGCTTCTGGGGATTCTTGATTAATAGTCTCTGTAAGAGAGAAAAAATATAGATAAATAAATAAAATAAAATAGAAAAAATATATGTATATATATTATATTTGTAGCTAACATAATCTCTGTGTGAAAAGTAGATAAATAAAATAATTTATTAATCGAGTAATTACGTATTTGTCGTATAATGATGGATTTGTATCATTTATTTATTTGTATTATTTATATTAAACTTCAATTAAAGTTTTATCATATTATTCGTACTTTTGTAAGGTTCTTCGACTGTTTTTTTTCCTTCTTCATTAATTTTGACATAAGGTTCATAAGAATTTATCAACGAACTTATGTCAGTACGTTGAGACGTCACGTTCGAAGGTTCGGACATGTCCGTACAAGGACAATCCTCTTCCGAAGTCATTTTGCGTTTCTTTCTCCTTTCCTTTCGCTTCTTTTTTCAACTAACAACGAGAAACATATTTTTTCTCAATATAAAAAATCTTGTAACTAAACTAAACATTAATTGAACATGAAAATTGAACTGTCAAAAATGATAGTTAACGAAACTGAACTACGTAGTAGTCATTTGACCGCGACATTTGAAAAATGTTTTGCAATATTCATGTAAGCGATTTATAAAAAATCGATAAATAAATTATTTATTAATCTGTACAATACACATATCGTTTAGTTTAATCACAAACTGTAACTGCAATTGTACACTGAGAAACTAACGTAAATTTTGTTAAGTGACAACGAAATTGTGTACAGTTGAGTAACAATAATAACATTTATGTGTATCAATAAAATAGTTATATATATATATATTATATAAATAATATTTTTTCTATAATTTTTTTTTTTTATGAAAGAGCAAGTAGCATCATATTCTTTTGTTTTTTGTTCTTTTTTATTTATACAGAATTAATTACTTACGCTCCATCAATCTGTTGAAATATTTAACTATATATATCTCATTGCGAATAAAATTAATTATGCATATTACCTAAATACAGATATGTTATTGATATATACGATCAAAATCAAAGTTATTATTTTTAAATAATAATGATAATAATAATAACTAGAATAGAAGAGAGAATATACGAAACTGAACATAATTTTGTATTATTTAAAGATAAAAGTTTAATATTCATATGGTTCAATTTGATAATATATATATTGATATATGTATATAAATATATATGTCTGATTTGAGATAAAATGCATAATATTAATGCATGTACATATGTGCATACACGACAATATAATTAAGTTACATTGCATAGAGAAATATTTATTTGAAACTGCATGTGTGTATGTATTATATATTTAAATTTTTATTAATTTAGGATAAATATAATTATATATTTTCAATTTTTGTACATATGTTTCTTAGCGATTCTGTACAAGCGCGTTAAACTGTAAAAGATCATATAAATTTATTATTCTATATCGTATATCATGCTGAATACTTTTTGCTAATATATTTGCCTACAATGGAAACAATAAAATCACATCTATTATTATTATTATTATTATTATTATTATTATTATTATTATTATTATTATTATTATGTAACTCTTTGCGCAGCACGCGATTAAACTATACAGAATTTACATAAAAATAAACGAATTACTGATTAGTCACAAAAGTTTGAAATAATTATCTCTAGTCAGTGCCAAGATTATCTTTCACGTTTCTTTCTGATAATTATAACGCACAATTATTTCTTATACCTTTAATTTTGCTATTATTCTCTCAGGCACTGTCCGATTAGTAAAAAGATATTTAAGAAACATTTGTACAGCATTATATTGCTTTTTGTTTAATTAGTGACTATGTTTAAAATACTATATTTTCAATATTTTTGTATATTGCATCAAAGAAACATCATCGTCAAGTTGTCTCCATTGAAACCTTTGATAGCACAATGGTATTTCTAGATTAAGAAATTAATAAGAATAATCTTTTGTTGACATTTATATTATTCTTGGATAGAATTTATATGATCATCCAATTACTAGATTCTTTAACTACGTGTACATAGTTACTTATCGTAGAAAATTATTATAAGTGTATAGTTAGATCGCTCAAGCGCCACATCAAATATTTGTGGTAATCGATGACCGGTAAAAGTAATATTTTAAAATTAATATTCAGCATAATGCATCGAGAGATATTGTTACCTCTATAAATTGGTTATAATACACATTTAACTTTTGGAATGTATAAGAAATAATTTTGATTTTAGTCAAATGTGTAATTAATGTTTAATTAATATTAATTAATAAAATGTTTTTAAGAGAAAAGTGAACATAAAATTGTAAACAAGCTAGAAATACTATGTTGTTTTCTATGTTTTTCTTGTCTTTACAATTACTATCTTAGATATTACATAAATAATAGAATATTTTTTTTTTGTTTTTTATCCACAGTATAACAAATATTTTTAGTGAATACCTGATTTTTTTCTTCATTACGTGTGTATAAGTATAAATATAGTATAGCATTTTTAAGTACAACCTCTACAGATTTGTAATAATAGTACATATTTTTCTAATTTACATTAACATTGATAATTCTTTAACGTATTATTTTCAATAGATAAAAATTTAATGGCAAGCTTTGTGCCAAAGTTTTTCTCTTACAATGATTTCTGAAGACGTGTATATATACTTTGTAACTACAATATCATTCGTATATTAGAGTTGTTCTTCTTCTATAAGTACAAATAAATAGTAAATAGTAAATAGTAAATAGTATAATATAATTATAATTAAACTTTGCAGTACATAATATTATTTAAAAATGGGATATAATTGATGAAATAGTATTAACAGTAAAATTAAAATAATTTTCATGTTTCACTGTGTTTTATCCCTTTACATTTTATTATTATATCAAATAAATTGTCACTTTCCTTCATATTCATTCAAGTTATTTTTCTCATTCGATTATAATTTTAATCAAGAAAATTCCAATAATATTTCTGAGGTTTGTAGAAAATTAATTTCTTGTTAATGATGTAATACATTTTCAAAACTATGTCTATCGTATTACCCGATTAATATGAGTGCTTTCAATGAAATTAAAATAGTTAGATAAGAATTTACTCTTCATTCAAATGAAATGATTATTATATTAACAAGTAAAGCTATAATTATGTTGTGTGTATGTCCTACGTGTATCTGTATATTCATATATACATACATCTTAACAGTATTCAACAATGTCATTGCTTGGGTCTAGATTAGATAAAGATTTGGTTACCATTGTCAGATTAAGAGACGGACAAAGGCACAGTAAAGCAATAATAAAAGATGAGATCTTACTGTGGCCATGCAGCCATATATATAATTAATGTGTTTCTTATTCGTATATAATATTCATGCATATCTCTGACTTATAGTTAACTAAATATCCTAATTTAATCTAAACCCATTACATTGCTTAATAATCTGTTAATTTTATACGTTTCCTTATTATCTGTAATATAGATTTTCAAATACAGATCTTATTATTCTGTTTTCATAGAATTGCAATATAATATCCTGATGATATCGATGAATTTCTGTTGGTTACACATTTGAAATTAATTTATATGTAGAATGGCAAGACATTCGTATTTACAAATATTACAGAATAATAAAATAATTATAGGGAGGTATACAATAGTATAGTGTGTGTGTGTGTGTGTATTTAAGTGATCATTGACATTAAATGAATCTACAATGAAAATACACACATCAAATCATAGTAAGTATAATCTCAATGATGAATTAAAATTGATTGCTAGATAACTTTCAGAGAAGAGAGAAGATATTAATTGTGCATATTACTCCGTTGCAAAATATATATCATGGGATATGCATGTTTGTGACCAAACAGTCTTTTAAAGTAGACAAACCTTTAAATTCTTATTCTCTATCACTGGATTGGATTACTTAAAATATATATATATATATATATATATATATGTGTGTGTGTGTGTGTGTGTGGGTGTGGATGTGTATATATATATATATATATATATATATATATAAACAATCATGCGAGTAATTACTGCTTTATGAAAGATCACTTACATTTTCACAATTCTTTGGTGGGCCAGAAGTTCAGGTATTTGATATGGCATAGGTTAGCTTCTAATGGCTAGATTTTTATTATGTCAATGAAGAAAATTTTCGTTGACCTATCAAACTTAAACATATTGAAAATTTTCTTTCGCAGCAAGTAAAGGTAATTTTTCGATGCTCTGTTTAAGGTCAAAACTGTGTAACCAATCAGAACTTGGTTTGGCCTTTACTCCACAAAAACTAAAATTGCAGAAATCAGCAGCATTCTGTAGCGCACCACGATGGAATGGATTGCCTTGTTTAAAATGCGTATAACGTCCAGCATTCATCCTTTCATTTGTGGTCATTCCAAGTACCATGATCTAAGAAAATTATTATAGTTTATTCAAAATACCAGACAATATATACATAATACTGAATAACGAGAGAAATTCAATCGATTGATATATTGTATCATAGAGGAACTTTTAACAAACCTGATAACATTGACAAGTTAACAACATGCCAACCCAAAATGAATGAAGAGAGGTATTTGTTGCGATCCACATAATCCAAGCATCGCAGGTAGCAGTAGCTACTATATAATTATCCGCGCTATGACCATTTGTCAAATTAGTCCAACATTCGAACTGCCAGTATTGCACACTAGCAGATAAAATAACAATGCACAGACCTAATAACGATGCCAAAAAGCCTAGAAAATATTTATGATTGTGTGCTCCTGCAAACATAATAAACATATATAATAATTGTAATATAAGAATATAGATGTATTTTGAAAGATTAATAAATAGTTACCAATGCAGTTATTAACCCAAGGACAATGATGATCAAATCTTGCGATACATCTATCACATGTGGAACAATGCTTTGATCGTACAGGCCTTCTAACTAAACAACTGCTGCAAAACCATTGCGGTTCGAAACCACCCGTTTCAGCTAATTCTATTATTGTCTAGAAAATATAAGTAAATAGTTTTAGCTTTGTAAAAAGACTTTTGGATATTATTTATTTTATATAATTATTTATTTAATATATATTAACGGCTTACATTTAATTTATCTTCATGACTCGCTGTAATTACTCCTGGATCTCCGCGCCAAGATTGTAAGAAGCATATCCATAGAGGAACAGAACCTCCAATTAATAATAACCATAAATACCAAGCTGCATGAACGCCTAACCAGAATACCCATGTAACATATATCCACATCTGAAATAGAATATAAAATATATAATAAAATTACTTTTTATAATTTTCATATTCTATAAGAACGTTATCATACTCGTAGATATTATTTTTAATAAGATGAATACAAAAATATGTACATCAAACAAAATAATGAAACTGATTAGATTAGCCTTATTAATCTTATTAAATAATTACCAAAAAAGATAAAAAAGGAAAAAAGAAACCCCGCACATCGTATACGCATATATACTATTTAAAGAACTTGTAAAAACGATATAATCTTAATCTTTTTTAATGTCAATATATAAGAAAATATTTTTATTATCTTTTTCCAACTTGAAAATATTATCACAGCTATAATAAAATTCACGTTATAGAAAGATATCTTAACACTTGATTACTTATCAGTCTTATTGATGATGGATAGTGTTATGTCACATGATACTTGTAAACTCCTGCAATCTTAGTTAAACTCACCTTAGTAGCCAAATAAATGGACAATGGCAAGATATGAAATAGTCGTTCGTCAAAGATAAAATGATTAGCTGAATATATTCCTACATAGAGCATTATGAAGGCACCTAGTTTTATTAAATAATCCAATCCACTTTGTAGAATCATTCCTATTACATAAAACACTATAAATGGTGTACTGACCATACAATACCAGCGTATTCTCTGAAAAGATATAAAAAAATATTTTTGCAAAGAACAAAAATTAAATTACTATTAGAATATGAAAATATATTCTATGCATAGATAAGTTACCTTATCCCTGCACCATGTCCTTGTACGACCTTGTTTTTCCTTAATTTCGTGACTTATTTTATGACCCAACCAAGCAGCTCCAATGTGAGGTCCTAACAATGTCATTGGGGTCTCATTTTTGAAGTTTGGAATATCTAAGGATGCTCCGTGATGAACCAACGTAGATATCGCCGTATTATTTTTGGCTATAATAGCCCAATGTAAAGCTGTGTTACCGTGTAAATTATCTGTTAGCGTATGCGATGCACCTAATGTTAATAACAACCTTGTGGGATCTAAACTGTAAAATGAAAAACTTTAAAGTAACCCAAATAGTATGGTTCCGATAAAATGTAATATCCGATGTTACTCCTAATCTTCCTTTATATACCTATTAACTTTGTAAGCGCTCCACATAAGAGGTGTCATGGCACTTCTATCCAACATATTTGGATTTACTCCTTTTGCAACTAAGTAAGCTACTATAGCCGTATGACCAAATAGGGCTGCTAAGTGAATGCACGAAAAGCCTTCGGAATCTCTTAAAGTTGGATCAGCTCCTGCTCTCATCAATATAACCACTATACCTAAATGTCCTTGCCTACGAACATAGGTCACGTACAATGCATATTTTCTATTAAAGGTGTTAAATATATTTAACAGTACTAACCTAGTTGCCCAATGCAATGGAGTAGAAACTAATTCTCCGCCAATAGCATCCACGACAGCTCCTTTAATAATTAGATACTTTACTATATCTTTATAATTATTTATTGCTGCCCAATGAAGTAATGTTACTGTTTCAGCGTCTGGTTGATTTACATCTGCTCCGGCTTCTACCAATTCGGTAACACGATCCAATGCTCCATACTGAAACAGATATTTATTTATTTGTAAAAAAAAATCTTTTAAAATTTCTATCTGCTTAAACATCATTTCTCATAGTATTAATTATATATATATATGTGCATGCTTGTGTGTGTGTAAAAATACTACCTGAGTAGCTCTAACAATATCGAAAGAGCTACAGTCTTGCATAGATGGTCTTGTAGGTTCTTGATGAAGGCTAGCCGGGATATCGGGTTCTCCATTGCCTTCCCCTTGACAAGCAGTTTGCATTTGTAGCGCATACATCCTACATATAACAAAAACAAATCAAACCTATTCAATCGAAAGAATAAATAAATTTATTGTTAAACGTCTTGGAAAAGATAAAAATCTTAATGTAAATCGATTACTCTTAAAAATCTATTGTAAATGCACGTCATATCTACCATAACCCTGTATGTGTGTGTGTGTGTGTGTATATATATATATCCTAAGTTATTTAAACGTCATTTATATTCTTGTCATGCACATGACACGTTGTAAAAGCACATTGTGTGTGAGAGATAGGTACTGTCTAAGCATACCGACGTACGATTTTGTATTCCTGTCAGACGAAACGACGACAAACGGTAGAATTTCTATATTAGTACTACAAAGTACACAAAAATTGTTTTTCATTACATTCGGAATTAAAATCTATCGTAATTCAAGTAAATAAAGAAAAATATTTGTAATGCGTATAAAATAAAGGACGTAATGTATATACGTATAGTGTTTATATCTATAGTGTTTGCATGGTATAGTAAGTATAAAAAATCGCTGTCAAGATAAACGATCATTCCTTCTCTCTTTCTCTTTCTCTTTCATTCTCTTTACTTATAATAATAATGACTACGCAAATGACAATATAATTTCGATCAACAGTATAAATATATCTTTACCTTAAAAATTTGAGCGGTTCTGTCAATGCTCGTACATACTGACTCGCGTGCTCTCGTAATACGAGACGCAAAGTTTAGCTTCAAAGGGGCGAATATCCATGGGGGATGGGGCGCCGGCTCATTGCAATGAAACCTCAGTAGGGTTGTCCGAGAGGACAAGGGGAATGAGAATCCCATGTTGTATATATGTAATAGTGGAAGTGGAAGTGTGGTACGTAGGCACCACCTAGCGGCCATTTGACGAAACATTACTTGACACGCCTGCCGTACTTCTTCCAATCAGGTTGGAGTTTGATCTCTATAGCATCATTTGAAAGTATATATATCCTTAGATTTTATATATATATTTTCCTTTTAAACGAATTAATAATAATTAATATTATATAATTGAATATTGACTATGTAATATTTCTTTATCTTATTATATCGTTTATCTTTTATAATTAATAACGAGATAGACAATGAAGAGTTGAATATTTCAAATTGCAAAAATAAAGATTCTTTTATAATCAATATATGTGTTATATAATTATTCAAAGTATAAATATCGTTCTCTGTCAGTATGTGTATGTTTCATCGAAAATTTTCAATTCATTCTAGATGCGTATTACATAGGTGCAATCACAAACTCATAAATTATTTAATCAAGGCTATTATTTAATAATTTTTAATAACAAAAACAAATTCGAAATTTCTGGAAAATAGAAAAAAAGAGATAGATAAATTAATTATAACTCACACCTATATATATATATATATATATATATATATATATATATATATATATATATATATATATATATATATATATATATATATATATATATAACAGATATATGTATATCTATATATCTATATATGTATATATAGAGAGAGAGAAAAAAACATAACTTTCAATTTTACTTACACATCATACGCTGCCAAGTTTATAGAAGCATCTATTATTGGTTAACGAAATGGGTTTGATAAAAATGTAAAGTGAGCGATTTAATTTTTTTTTTTTATAACACATTTTTCATTATCTTTTAAGTCTATGATAATTAATAATTAACAAGAAAAAAAACCATTTGCATCAATGTGTCTACGGTAATTATTAAAAGGTACAATTAGCAAATTACCATGTTGTATAGTCATTTTGTAGTAATAATAAGTAATAATATAATTGTAATATTTTCTTGATAATCATAGCGCGATTTTTCTTTCCATGTGTGATCAATCATTTCTACAAATATAATATATGGGATCTAATTCTTTATATTATATATCCACTTGGATTATTATCATTTATCCTTTACTACTATTTATATCATTTAACCAAATACTAAAAATACAAATGTGTTTTGCATACAAGAGGTTTTGAAATCATCCAACTTCTTAATATAGTTTGATGATTTTAAAACTCATATCCATTATACATACTGTTATATTTGCAGCATTACTCGCATGGTTAAGGAGCTTATAAAGTAATTGCCATATTTAAAGATATAAATGGGCACAAAAGTGATCACTTTTTATTGATTTAATTATTGTAATAATGCTGAGATACAACACTGCAACGTGTTCATCGTATTATAAAGCACCAATTGTTTACCGAGCTTCACATGTATACCATTCTCTAAGATGTATTGAATATGAACAGTTATCACACATGTCAATCAGAATATGATCTTTGGCGCATTAATATTTTATCTTTCTTATATTATATGCATACATATGCAGCTACATGGCAGATGTACTTAAAAAGCTCCTTAACGATGTTAGCAGGCTAAAAATTCCTGTTTTAGCTTTAAGATATATTTACATAGAAAGCTTAGCTCGTTTATAATCTATACAATCATATAAATGTAATATTCAATAAAATTGTAACATAATAATATCTAGCCTAACTATCTATAAAGAGAATATTATACATCGAAATTACAGGTGTGTTTCTTTTCCCAATAATTTTTTTATACTTCTCTCTCTCTCTCTCTCTCTCTCTCTCTCTCTCTCTCTCTCTCTCTCTCTCTCTCTCTCTCTCTCCCTCTCTCTCATCGTAATTAAATTACTATATATTACATATAATCCCATAATACACGGGATCTGGATCAAAATTGAATGTGTAATTCTCTTAATTTCCTTCTTTATATCATTATGTACAAGTTTATTATTTTCTGTTTTTCTTTTTTCTTTTTTCTTTTCATTTCCCATCCAAAATAAGCATATAATACTATTTACAATATAAGTTTCAATATATCTGTTGGAATATAAATTCCAATAAACATGCAGCATTTTAACTAAATAAATTAAACTAATGTTGAGAACAGGAAGAAATTAGCAAAATGTTTTATTCTATTATTCAGTGCGTCACTGATCGACCAGTTTGCTAACTTTTCTTATTCCGATAAGATCAAATTCAATATTTAATATCTCTGTAATGAAATAATTATTTTATGAAATAGATTGCCAAGTAGTCATCAAACTCTTTTAAACCAGCTCAAATAAAAGACCAAATTATTTTATCAAAGATTGCACTTACAATTACTTGTACATTACTTGTAAATCGTATAGACACAATATTATCATTGTTTTCTGAAATTATATGTCCATAGACTATAAGTTAATTAGGTCATACATTGATAAAAATATAATGAAAATCGATAAAAGTTTATAGATGTTTTTACTATTTAGCCTTTAAATTTAATTATAATTAAAATCGTTAAAGCGGTAACTTTTTAATTTTCCGTTGGAAAAATTTAAAAAAAATTCAGAATAAGAGCAAAATATAAAATAATGTTATTTAATTTATTAAAAATCAACAAATTTCAAATGAAATGTATTAATGGAAAATAATATCAAGCCGAGAAGATATTATATATCTTTGAGAAAAAAAAAAAAAAAAAGTCATCGAAAAAAATTTAGGAGGCGTGGAGTGATGACTACTGCTTAAGTTACTTAAAATTCAAACTCTCAACCATTAATTTATATTTATACAATATAAAACTAGATTATCTGATCACGAAAATAATGTATGTAACATAAATGACATATACACACATTTCATTATGTATATATACGCTTATGTCTATATACCATAAGTATTGGCAAAAGGATGATACTAACAAAGTTTTAATATAATGATAGCGCGCGAAGAATAATTAATAAAAATGACAATGAGATGTTGCACGATTTTTTTTTTTTAATTATTACTAATTTTTTAATAAAAATTTAAACAGTTCCTATATATACAGAGTGAGAGGTGCTTTGTGTATCTTTACAAGAAATTATTTACAAAATATATTCATTCATATATTACCTATCAAATTAACATTGTATTAATAGTTTTTTTTGTTTTTTTCTTTTTATATCTTAATCTTATCATTTTCATATTTTTATGCATGGTTTATGTATATCCCAACGATCCGCATATTTTCATAAATAAAATAAGTCATTTTTAATAATAGCCTTATACCCCTGCGTGTTTTCTGCAATATTATGACTACCGACGAACGTTCCACTGAAAGACTGTGCTTACCGATTTAAAAAATGGAAATTGTGTAGTAATTAACGTATATTTAGAAATATAGTATAGATATAAACTTAAGCTCTAAACGAAATTTTTTTAAAATCAAATGTCATAAGTCTATGTTTAAGCATTTTGATAAAGTGTTAATTTTCATGAGTTACCAAGTGTGCTGTTTCATCTCAGGGGTATTTCAAAATCAATTGTAAGATTTTTCTACAAATAAGAATGAACGAAGATGATGTGTTCAGTACAGCTCATCTTCAAATATAATTTATCGTACTCGTGACAATTGTATTTAATATCAAAAATGAGTATAGCGAACACTATTTTTTATGTATGCACATTAACCCAGAATATGTACAAAATGAGAAATTCTACAAAAACAAGAAGAGTTAAAATAGAATAAATAAACAACTACAAATATTTAACATTTTTTAAACAAAGTCTATCAGTGAAGTAGTTGTCATAGTAGCGACCCAAGCCCATCGTTTACTAAAATTTATATCTGCAGAAATAATGTGTTATATTACGGCAGTAGAATCAGAGATTTTCATGTTTGACCTATAAAATTTTATCTTTCTTTTACCATTATTTAATTCCCATGAATAAGAAATAAAAATGATACGAAAGAAAAAAATATTAAGAACAAAGAGCAGAAAGTTATGTCTTCGTTTGTTTAAAAAGAATTCTTGCATAACTTTCTATTGGGTATATTCATGAAAAAACGTCTCTCTCTCTCTATATATATATATATATACTCACACATATATACATATATATGTTAAATATATATATATATATAGATATAATATTATATATATATATATATATATATATACACACACGCACGCACGCACACCCACACGCACACACGCATACACACATATACACGCATACACACAATGCTGTAAATATTGACCTCAAACACAAAAATTGAACTTGACCGAATTGCACATATATAATATAATGCGACCTCGTTCTATAAATGAATAATAATAACTTGTAATTGGTAAAAGAAAGTTACATAATGACTCGGCAGTTATAAATCCAGTTTAGTTACTTAGATCGAAACATAAAACGCTGAACAGATTCTGAGTAACTAAACTTTGCTGTTTAGAGGAGTAGATTGCAAAAAAGAATGCTGGACGGTGAAAAATACATCGTTCTCGTGTTTTTCTTCATACTGATCTTCCTTTATAATTAAAATTCTTAGATATTTAAAAAAAGTAACATCTAATGACGATAGTTCAGGTAGAATACAAATCTTTTCTTACAGTATATTATTAAAGAAAATTTGAAAATTTTATACAGTATATACAAAAAATATTTAAACGAAGCTTCAAAAGAGTTTATATTATTCGTTCATATTTTTTGTATATCTTAAAATAGATCATTCAGTTTCTTACAATACAACATAAATTTCGTTATTTTTTTTCTCTCTCTCTTTTTACACCATCCAGCGCTCCGATTGCTATAGAACTCCCAGCATATACAGCTATGTTTGTGCGCTATCGACACATACACATTCACCAGGTGGGGTCCAGCCACACGGCGATCAAGTAATCGTTTATAACAGATAGATAATCAGACGGATAGGCCTTGACAAGCGACGGTAGCTAATCACTGTCAAGGTCACTTCCCGAGGGTCATTTGTTTTCTCGGGATATTCGCCTCCGTTTCGCCTGTTCTGCTGCCTCAGTCGTTACTAAAACAATGTTCCCGCTGTACGAGGTGTTTTCAATTAAAACGGTATAGGGAATACGTAACTTAATATATGTATATGTATATGTATATATATACATATATATTTATATGTGTGAATATATATATATATATATACATATGTATATAAAAAAAAAAAAAAAAAAAAAAAAAAAATTGAAAAAAAAAAAAAAAAAAAAATACATTTTTTTTACTTCTTAAATGTAACATAAAAATATTTTTAAGTGCTTTTTCACAAGTAGACAAATAAACCAGAATAAAGAGATATGTATTTCTTATCCATGTATAATATTTCAAAATAAATCGTAACGTAATTAACTTTTAAATGAACATTTCATACATACCAGCTCCACTTCGGGTTTTTCTTCTATTTACATCTTCCGTAGATCTAGATGCACCCCTTGTATTGCTTGCCGGTGTTGCTAATGGTGAAGCTGTATTCTGTCGAACAGATCGTCTCGTTGTCACTTCTCCCACTGATTCATTGCTTGATACTGAAGTACCACGTAGCCTTTCTTTTCCAGCATTAACAGCTGTTGGTGTACTTGCTTGTTTGGTTGTTAATAAACGGCCTTCTCTTTGCACTCTATTACTGGCATTGAAATTTGATATATTACTAGAATTAATTGGACTGCCAGAAACAGTTGTAGTTGAATTTGTTCTAGAATGATAACAATTCATTTACATGGAATACTTCTCGTTAAGTGCGGCTAATTCAAGTTTACATTACGCTGCACGTAATCACGTATCAGTATTGCTTACTTTTGATCTTTAGGCTTTGGAGAAGCAGCGGATGTTTCATCTGACAATCTCATTCTTGCTTTTCCTACAGATTCAATCAACGGTTCATCGTCAGAAGAATCTACTTCTACCACAATGGGACCTAAAAATATAAAATTATCGAATCGATTAGACTCAATATGGAAATAAATCTAATCGACGAGCTTTTATAAGTTTTATATTTAAGGTCAATAATAATGGACAAGGACAACTGACAATTGAAAATATTTCTGTTTTTGGCAGCCTTTATAATTTGATAATAATTCATAATGATTTATGACATTGGAAAGAGAGAGAGAGAGAGAGAGAGAGAGAGAGAGAGAGAGAGAGAGAGAAATATATGTGGTAAGCACACCTTTTTTAGCTTTAGCCAATATGTTGAATCCCTTTTTGGGCTGTTCTTCTTTGCCAGGTATTTGTTTCTTGACAGGTCCAGTTTCTTCCACGCCCATACAAGCTTTGATGAGTTCTGCAGCATTTTCGGAACATTTTCGTTTTCCCGGTCGTGGTTGCGGATCATCGGCCGTACTCGATGCCACAGAACTTTCGCTCTCCTGTCGTTTTCTTTTCCCTACTTTCATAATTGTTGTATTAGGTGATAATTTAGACGACCCCAACTTTGGACTGGCCTTTGCGTATGGCGATATACTACGTCTTTCCTCCAGCTTATTAGGACCATGCGGGCTGCTTTTTGGAGTTTTGGCAATGTCTGGACTGTTGAGTTTTTGCGATCTGGTTCTCAGTGATCTCTTTTCATTACTTTCGCTTGGAATTTCTATTAAAAGTTGTTCCAGCAAAGATTTAGGTGGTCTTTTTATATAATCGTCTGAATTATTAGAATTTAATCTTTCCACAAAATGTGCTTCGTCATTGTCCTCGATGCATATTACATCCTGTCGACCTTCTAATTCCTGTTTTCTTCTGCGTTTTCGTTTCACGTGCTCCACGTCGCTCGAATCAACTTCAAGATTTTGTGCCGCTGGGCTTGGGGTCTCGTCTCTTTGCAAAACAACCGGATTAGAATATGTATACAACGGCGGTGTGATCCTAATTGGCTGTGGATCCTCGCCAAGAGGTGACTGGATACCTATATTTACTTCGCTGGCATCATTAACAATTTTCTTAACCAAATCGTCCGTAACTTTTTGAAGATTCATCGAAGGCTCCCTGACTGAAATTTGTTGAGGAGTTTGTACATTAGATTTTTGGTTTTGATCAGTACACGATTCTACTTGAACGGAGCCTGTGTTCGACGATACATTATTTTTATTATTATCCGACTGATCAACCTGCCTTGTGTCATCCACTTTGACGTTGATTACAGGCTCTGCTTTGATTTCTGGACTGTGACTCTGATTATTTGGACATGCATTATCCGCCACCGTGGTAGCTTTGTTTGTAAGTGTATTATCAAGCTTTTCTGTTTTAACTTTACTATATGTAACATGATTTTGAATTAGAGGCACACCATTATTATTCTGTCCTTGAGGTTCTTCACTTAATCTAATTGCACTGTCACTCTCAGTTACTGTTTTTACACTGTCTTCAAGTTTGTCCTCTGCATCTCTCAACACTTCGTGCTTAGAGTTTGTCGTACCCTGCTCGTTTTGGTTAATAGTACCTTCTAATTTAATGCTACAATTGTCTGTTTCAGAGTAGTTGGTTATTTGTTGATGCGCGCATTGTAATAAATTATCACTATTATCCATGCCACTACTTATAGCGGCAGTCACGACAGTCACTGATCCTGTCACTAGTGGATTGGAAACACTTTTTTCATTTTCAGTTATTTCTAAACTAGCAACCAAGTCACTATTATGACCACTAGTTCTTGAAGTTGTTGTTATTGTTACTGTCTTTTCACTAGGTATATTCTTCGTATCTTGTTCACTAGAGTGTGGTACATTGCAATTAAGATGATTTTCGAGATAACTTGCAACGGACACGGGGCTTAATCTTTGCGGGGCATTGGACTTGAGAAGTTCCGTATGGGTATTTGAACACATATCACTACTATTAGTTGAGGAAGGCACGTTCTTATTGGTAGTTGGCAGGGCTGGTTCCCCTTGAATAACACTTTTAGTGCTGCTTTGTGTCACAGTTTCAGTCACTGGCCTATGTAAAGGCGATTCCCCCTGATTTGGTGACTTTTCTGAAAGAGCATCCATAGATTCTATACCCGAATCCTCCCCGCCTCCTCCGCTACCGACTCTTTCTACGCTTGCATCGACACCAATTCCGATAGGAACCGTCGTATTCTCAAGTAACTTTTGCTTCACTTTAGCTTCCGTTACATTGATTTCCCCGATTGGTAAAGTCGGCTTGCCAGTTGCTAAATCGTTACTTTGGGGTCTGGGAACTTGGTCCACTGTGTTGCTGATTATTGAGCTTTGTGATGTTTTTAATAAACTTATCCTCTGTGGATTATCCAACTTATTTTCAATCACAGTTCTGTCAGCTTGTTTTATTATGTGATTCTGAGTTATCTTTTTATTGTTAAAATGCTCTACCTTGTGCCTATTAATAGTAGCATTTGTGTCGTTCTTAGTATTCATGTGATTTTTTAATTTCTGTCCAAGACTTTGATTTTTACTTAAAGCATTTGCATTCACTTTGCAATTGTCTATATCTGGTTTACTTTTGACAGCTGTAATTCTGTTGACGGACTGCTGAGAAGATTTAGTTGCCATATCCGTATGCACCGACACTTTAGCTTCGGAATTGTTTGACGCGTTGGAATCATTCTGCAGTATTGCGTTTTTTGTTTTTAAATTTTGCGTTTCACTCTCGTAAGGTACATTGGTAACATTTTTTGCATTTGAAACAGCATTCGGCGAAGAAGACTCGGAAACAACTTTTTGACTGCTCTGATTGGTAGCCTCTGTGTTATGACATTCTGCAATAAATTGGATATATGTCTGATTATTGTCGTAAACTAAAACTCATACTTTGTACAAAATAAAAAAGGTTGAGAAAAATAAGATACGATACAATGAACCCCCCCCCCCCTTACATAAAGATAAGAAGAATAAACTTAAAATTTACCTCCTAAATGCAAATCCTTTTCATCCATTAAACTCAAACGTCTTCTTTTCTCTTGATTGATTATGTCACTTTTTACGCCATTTATTTCTGTTAATCTTGAGGTGACCGCATTTAACGCATTGTTCTTTTCTATGGCTGATCTATTTATGTCGCTGTCGCTGGTTCTCCTAATTTCGCCAACTTTTTTAACGGTTGCAAAATCGTTTCCAGTTAAAAGTGTATCCGACTTTCGTATTGCTTGATTGGAATCACCTTTATAACCGAGCTTTCTCCATTTGGCTTGATTATCTAGAATTCTACCACCAGACAATAAATTCTGTTCTCTGTGCATACCATCTCCAGATTCTGATTTCTTCTTGGAATCTCTTCTTTTGGTTTTACCTAGAAAAAATTTTTCATTGAATTAATTATCATATAAAAATATAAATAAATCCTTCGACATATTTATAAATAGATACGACCATAACAGTTTTAATTATGCGTAATAACATTTCAATATCGTTACTATCTTACCTCCCCCTATTTTCTGTTCGTGCGTATGATTTTGTACATCAACTTCCATTTGATTCTTCGTAATGTTTTGTTGCGGCGTATTCAAAGGTTGATTTAAAATGGTAGATTTATGTTTAGACGGAGATGGAATTCTACTGTTTAACGGTATATCATCCACATCGTTATTTTTACTCGAACTTGGCTTAATGAGCCCACCTTGTAGCCTCATAGAATCTACCGACACTTCTTGTTTAAAGGCAGTAGGTTTTGCAACGACAGTTTGAAGAATATTATTCATTTTGCTAATGGTACTGGCGCTATTGATCATCGCAGAGTTGGATAGGGGTAGTTTGGAAGCAGACGAAGTACCTATAATCATGTTCAGCGATGATTTCTTTTGCAACAATTTGTTCCCATCTAAACATTCTTTCATTTTTTTCAATTTTCCTTTTCTCTTTACACTAGCTACATCAGTTTCCCCATCCTTCAGAGACTTTTTTTCTTTTTTCCTGATTTGTACTACAGAAGCATTACGTCCTCTTAAAGAAATGTGTAAGGGAGGCACTCGTGGTTCGTCACCAGTCCCTGAGCTAGAGATACCTGTAGTAAACATTTTGTTTACCGACTTATCAACTTTCCTAACAGGTGGTGTGTTTACAAATGATACATCAACTTTATAAGCTTGGGTAACTGGTTCTGATTTTTCTAATTTTAATCGGAGTTTAATCTTTTCTCCTGGCATTGGACTGTGAGCAGACTCTCTCGTCGGTTTTATCCTGCTATGCTTTAAACTTCCTTCACTGGCTGTAGATTTGACCGTCGTTTCGGAATCTGATTGATCCGTATTGGTCGTAGTGTCGTTTCTTCTCGAAAAATTACTATCAGCATCGTCGTCAGAAAAGATAGAATTTGATCTATCGTTCGAAGGAGATGGAAAAGAAAAGAAATCATCTTGATTATCGACTGCACTTTCTGGTTCTGAATCAGAGCTTTCGCTAGGCATTGGTTCTAAATGACCGGTCAGAGGATTTATGAGAAATTGGCGGATTTTTCCAGTTGACGTATATTCTGGCTCCGGTGTCTCCTCCTCGGGTTTTGGGGACTCCGATGTTTCCACTTTATTAATGGCAGCAGTCGCAGTAGTCGTAGGAGTATGATTCATATGAGAGCCACACTGAGAAAAGGCACCTGGAACCTGATTTGAGACTGTGAGCCTTGTGGTATTAACTTGAGCACCCTGTGGAATTGAACTACTTTGTGTACTCCATGTAGGTCCATTAGCACTGCTAATAGATGGCTGATAATTTCTACTGAGAATATTTTGACTTTGCCCGTAACGAAAGTCTGTTGTTGCACTTGTGTTGACATTCATATTTTTCAATTGATTGTGATGTAACTGCTGTTGTACATTCAGTGTCTGGCTTTGTTGCGGTAAATGAGATTGCTGTGGTACCGGTTGTCGTGGATATGGTGGAGGTGTTTGCTGACGTTGATTACTTAAGTAACTTAGCCTTTGTTGTGACACATTCAATGCTACCGTTGGATGCTGTAAAACTTGTTGCTGTTGTATAACTGGTTGACTTGGTATAGATGCTGATTGCAATGGAGCATTAGTGTTTTGCTGTTGCAACAATGCCTGCTGTGCCGTAGGTCCTTGTTGAGTTATCAATTGTGATGTAGCTATGTTTTGTTGACCTAATTGTTGCTGCTGTTGTTGTTGTTGCTGCTGCTGCTGCTGCTGCTGCTGCTGTTGTTGTTGTTGTTGTTGTTGAGCTAAAAGTTGCTGCTGCTGCTGCTGCTGTTGTTGTTGTTGTTGTTGTTGAAGCAATAATTGCCGCTGTTGTAAAGGTGTTCTAACTTGTCCATTCACCGAATGCCTAGCTGGAAGTTGACTTTGTATTTGCATTTGCGAAGGCCTATAAGTCAATTCTTGTCTGATAGGAAACTTTTGCTGTATTTGTACTGGAGTATGTATTGGCGGTGTCTGTTGCTGTATCTGTCCAACAACTGGCACTTGGTGGACCGTTTGTGGTGTCATTATATTCTGACTACTACCACCACCAATTACATTAACCGTATGTTGTTGAGGAATTGATGACGGTTGATTTGCATTAACTGCAACGAATGCCGAAGATGGTGAATTTTGAGATATATCCGGAATAATGGCCGATCCTCCTATCAGATCTTCCGTCCTTAGTGAATCCAAATTTGGTGGGGATTCATTAGGCGACGTTAGCTCTTTTCTTCTAACAGTTGGCTTTTTCGTAGGTCTCATGCGATTTGCCAATCCTGAACTATCAACGACAGCTGGCGGCAACATTTTCTGACCAGGTATCACATTATTTGAATGTGAGGTAGCATCATTTTGCAGAAGATTCACAAGTAATGGACTTGATAAAGCAACTTGATTACCACTACCATTGGAATTTCCTGTTAAATGGTTACCATTGTTTGGTGACAGACTAGAAGTCGTGGTAATTGGAGACTTATACTGAGTTGTTAATTGCCCAACTGTAACTACAGTTTGTGAAGTTGTATGACCACTTGACAAGGCTGTTACCGCTGCCAAATTATCTTGTATCGGATAAGGCGGTGGTGGCTGTGTATGCTGTTTAAACTGAATTGCATTTTTTATTGTTGTTGCTTGTGATTCTCGACTATGTATTGCTTGAGCAGCATGGGTCATGCTGGCAAACGGGAATGGACCATTATAATTATTTCTGGGTGAAGCATTAGAATTAGTGACTGGTTGGTTGCCAGAAGTACCAACACCATTACTACCAGCCGTTGACGGCACAGGTTTTGCAAGAAAAGGTGGGATAGGATCACAGTCTGTCGGTGCCACAACATTTGGAGAACGGAATTGAGGAGCTTTCTCTGACGATGTACCTGAAACAGTATAAATTATAATAATGGAATACATTTGTTCTTTTAATATGTTCGTTTAATATTAAACAAACATACCAGCTGCTATTATTTGAGCAACATTTCGCAATGCAGAAGATATTGTTGACGTATTACTTGGACCAGGTAAAGCTATTGTAGGATCATTGTCAATGGTGACTGAACTATTTGTAGAATCACTTTGAGATTTATTTCCAGCATCCTGTGAAGATCCTGAACGTAAGACAATTTCTTGTGCCTCACCTCCAAATCGACTTGCTATCCTTAAAGATATAACCTAGAAATAAGTAAATATATTATATTATTGCTTTAGTAATATTTAAAACGTTTTTATTACTGCCAACTTACTAATTTATTCAATAATATTATTAGCATCTATAAAACAATGAATATACCTGGTCTCCTTCAACCTGTACAGAAAGAATGCCAAGTTGAGTAAGTGTTGAAGATCCTTGCGCTGCTAGTTCTCGCAATCGCAATGCAGCTTCTCTTGGTATGGAAAATGTGACCCTTACAGAATTCCATGGTTCTACTTTGTTAACTTTTAGACCATCTCCTTTCTCTGTAAATTATAAATAATTTCTCCTTTAGAAGAAATCCAAAATATATATAATAATAATACATATAATACATAAGTAATAAACGTAGAAAATTATTTTATGTAACAAAAATAATTATACAATTATATTATATATACAACTTTTTTATAATTTAAAATTTATTTCTTTAAAAAAGAAAAAAAAAAAAACAGAAAAGAAAAAAAAAGAAAACCCAGATACTTTGCAATAGATTCATAATACCTTTACATAGCAGAGATTTAAGACGGTCAACAATGGTTTTAAATTTATGTGGAAATTCTGGATCACTAAGGTCACCCTCACAAGTTACCACCGTCTCAATCAGATCACCATCACTGTCTGCCGCCATGACTGCATTATATAATTTTTGTTATTTGTTTAACGTCAAGATTTTATCGACTCTTAATTTCATATATCATAATTACGAATTTAATTAACGAAATACATAAATTTTGAACTGTCGACTTGAAAAATTAAGAAATACATACCAATCATAAATCACATAACTACCCAGGGAGCCTGGAGACACCTCAGGGTATTAAGACAATATATATGTGATGAGATGTCTCTCCGTCGGTTGTAAACCGACAGCGCCAAACCACTCCAGCACTAATGCACTTGTCTACTGTTATAAAAAAAAAAAAAAAAGGAGAGAAAGAAAAAAGACAAAATAATGATTAAAATCTGATTAAAAAATATTACATGCGCGCGCGTACGCGACACATTTCTACATATATACATACATATATATATATAACATATATGATATGTATGTATGTATGTGTGTATATATATATATATATAAAATATACATTTCAATCTTATTTAATCCAAAATATTTATATGAAATATTAAAGAACGAAAGAAAGGTTATGACAAATAAAACAATAGCAATGGTACTTATAACTCCGTAATCATATAGTATAAATATTAAACAGATTATTAAACAGATCTTTAATTTAATATTGGCTTATAATAATCTAATATATATTCATATGCACTCTGTATATTTTATACAATGAATTAATAATAAAAAAAAACGATGACACATATTGAAAAAATATATAGATTAAAAAAAAGAAAAGAAAGAAATAAATAAAGAAAAAGGCAAATATACCGCTTTATAAATTGTAACATGTCTAACTTTACTCCTATTTTTTATTACCGATATTAATATACTTTTAAAATGCTTTTCCAGAACAATAAATTAAATAATGTTATGACAAAATAATATTAGAAATATTTCTATTTTTATTATCATATTGCAATAAATAAAAAAAAAAAATTGAAAATTTATTCTTTTACAAGATTTAATAAAATATAAAAAAATGTTTTGTCATTATAAATCAATGGTAATAATAATTATATAAATGAATAATATAAATAGAGAATAAATTTTTATTATTATTTTTATAAACCACAATGCACAATATTATATATTTTCATATCAATTGTTGCTCTTTCAAAGCTCAACTATATTTTATTCATCACGTATATGCAATATTTTGTGGGGAAGAAAACAAATAAACAATAGAATAAAACAACTAAAAGTTAATTCTCGAAAGTAAAATTATTAATTTAAAAAATCACAATAAAAATAATGCCGATACCCTTAACGATCGTTGGTTTGCCTGTACAAGAATGATAGTAATTGCCCATAAACACAAAATGCTAGTGAAAAGTATGACTAGGTTATAACTTGTCTATGATATTACCAAGAGAGACATGATTATAAAGAAAATATGAAAATTGCATCTAAACGATTACAATATTTATCGTCGAATCAATTGACATGGTGTAACGAAATAATTCATGAAAAGGAAAAAAGAAAAAAGAAAAAAAAAGAGAAAAGAAAAGAAAGAAAAGAAAAGGAAAAAAAAAAGAAAGAAAACAGTCTCACCATTTACGAACGGCAATTAAAATCTTTTAGGCCACTAGACAGGGGCACGATTTTTATATAAGCAAAAATAGGTTATAGAATATCTTGATAGAACTAAGCGGTAAATACGAAGTATCTAATTGATCTAAATAAATATAGTATAGAAAAAAATAAAAGGCCTATCGAGAAATTCCATAATGATTTTTGGCGAAATAAGGCACCCAGACCATTGGATATCGGGGGGCCACCATTTTGTCCGTCGGGGGAGGTGTACGTGAAGTGGGCTCGAGCATGTTAAGATAGACCGTCAAAAGATCCGGAAGATTTTTATTTGACGAATGTTCAATGCGTATCATCGTTATGTTTGCTTACCAAACAAGATTAGATTCAATGGAAGAACTATAGGAAGCACCGAGGCTCATTTTAGTCCTCGCATACTATGAATTGATACCGTATGAACACAGGAAAATTTTAACGTTACCCCATTTCTTTCCAATTTCGTGTGGGATTTCTCGCGTCCAAATCGCACGGAGACACACCACAAGAGCACTTAGCTTAACCTAAAATACACCGCGCGTATCTTATTCCACTTTCTGCACAGTGCGCGCGGTGAAGATCGCGAAAAAACTCGACATAATCGGTAATATAAAGGGACAAGTCATAAAACGCCATGAACAATAACAAGGAGCCGCCATTTGCAATGCGAACAACTGACATGCGCAAATCAATCGCGCGGGGCATACTGGGTATTTCTGCGGCGCCATCTTACCAATTATTTTAACATCGGAGTTTCTTTAACCTCTTGTATCACTGTTTAGAATTATTATTCGAAATTCTCGAAAAAAAATTATTAATAAATATTAATTGATATAAGTTTATGAATATTCCTTTACGAATGAACAGCATTTTTACATGCAGGCATTTGTTGAGACTTTTAATTCTTGTTTAAAGAAATCCTTATTTCACATTTTTTCATTATTTCAATATACTCTAATATTATTCATTATTAATAATACTTAATTATAAATATATATATATATATATTGGTACTAATATACTATTAGTAGTAGTATTAATACATGAATACAAAACTGTCAATGTTATCCAAAGAAACATTAGTTGCTTAACGCACCTGAATATTTTCCTTTTTCTTTCTCTAAAAAGAATAATTCTTCAACCCTTTGAGAATGTAAATTTATATATATATATATACACATATATATTATACTACATATACCTATAATAAACCAATAATCGAAATAAACTTATATTTATACCAGAATAATCTTTTAAACCATCAACATTTGTAACCTTCTTAACAAACATATAAAACAATCTTAATTCATAGATAAAATATTAATATTAAAACATTAAAACAAAACTAATATTTTCATACAATTGTCTAGAAAAAACATATTTGATTTAGTATGAAACTTTAATGTATTATAGACATGTTTATATAACAGATATTTACTTTATTTAAATTATTATATATATATCAATTTGATATACTATGACAAACTATACATTTTTTAAATAATTACTCATAAATTATTGGATTATCTCCACAGGAGTGCATATAACCAGAATCGCACATTATCTTGAGTTTTGCTTCCGCATCGTACTTTCTGTAAATTGATCAATGAAATTTGTATAGTGATAAATATAAAAGAAACGTAAAATATATATTTTATGAAACGATATAACAAATAAATATTGAATAACATGTATATTACTTGTAAAATTCTTCATATTGTTTCTTCCTTGCATCACCAACAAATACTTTGTATAATAGTGTCGTAACAGTCGAAGATATTGCCATACCGACAAAAGCAACTTTTATCTTCCCTAATAGTAAATTACGAAGCTTTGGTTTGGCTAATTGTTTAACTTCAGCCATCTAAAGAAAATTTTTTTTTACGTTTTGTGCTTTATTTTATAATATCAGGATGGAACATAAAACTAAAGATAAATCTAAATCAATAAAGTATACCAAGAAAAAAAATGTGATTAATTACTTGGTAGGAATTTTTAATAAATTAAAAATGTAATTTTAAAAAGTTCAACGAAAGTATAATTATTAAAATACCAAATTTGTACGTATTTATCGGTAACACTCCGTTAAAAAAAGAAAGAAAAATTATTATGTAACTTGTACATACACTTCCAATCAAAAATTAATTTTACACAATGTACACGAGTTATTATTATTTCAGATAATACATATATAAATACGTATATATACATACTTTGTATAAATATATTATAACAATCCACAATAAAGCAGAGCCTGCAGAAATTTTCTGTATCCAGAGATGTTTAGAGTGACAATCAGAGAAGCAAACTATTTTCAAGAATAGACAACTAGCCATATAATTTTGGATAAAATACTACGTTTCTTTAGATAGTTCGTAATGCCATCTCGTGAGAAATCGCAATTTCGTATTGAACCAATCAAAACGTTCGTATGATTCATCGACCAATAGAAATGAACTTGTGATGAATCAATACGAATATAAAGCAATCAAAATTAAAGCAGTCGATGTATCGCGTATATAAAATAAAAATAATTTATCATATTACGAGAATTAATAATAATCACGTGTATTTTGTCTATGGAAATTTATGCAATATAAAAATTTCAAATTATTTCACGAGGATTATAAAATTCTATTGCATTTAGTTGAATTTGTTCACATTAGAGGACAACACTGTTTATAATCCTAATATAAGGCGGCATTATATATAAGGCTTTCTTGTTTGTCATTTAGTGGATTGAAATTGTCGATCGTATGAAAAAGTAAAAAGAGTCCGTTATTTCAATTTAATTTATTATTTATAATATTGTGATTACAATCGTTTTGTTTTCTTTTTGCCAATATTTTACGAATTAAGAAACATGCCACGTACGAAACAAAATGGTAAATCTAAACAAAATCGAGAATCTTTAGAAGAAGCAGATTTGTTTTTAAAAGATTTTCAGAAGAAAGCGAAATTGAGAATTAATAAGTTGGAAAATGAAACTAAATTTCGTATCAAGAGTTATGAAACTTATCATAACCTTAAAGTAGCTGGTATACCAGAAGAACTGAGACAAGAGACTTTAGGTAAATACTTCACGTGGAAAGAAGATGAAAAAGAAAATTATAATGAAGCTTCGGCCTCTTGTGATGACCACAATGTTCCGGCAACTGTGAAAGTAAAGAAAACTAAAAAACGTGGTACAGCAACGTCTGATGATGGTTATGTAACAGAAGGTACAACGGCACCTTCTTCACGGATGTCTCGTGCATCGAGAGCTCGAAAAATATCTTCTGAAAGTAAACCAAGAAGAGTAACTCGTACTAGCTCGAATAATCGTCAATCAGCTTTAAGCGATATAACTTATAAGACATCCTATACCGAATCCCAATTAAAATCAGATAGATTTAAAACACCAGCACCTTCCAAGATTGCAAAGAGTGAGTATAACCTTATTACTCCTAAAGTAAAACCAAATACTCCTATGAACGTACTCAGGCGTCCGCGTGAAGGAGAAATGGTATTAAGTATGCAAGGCAGTCCTTTATTAGTCTCTGCCATCAATCCAGATAAAACTGCAAATATTAATGTACCTTTAAGCAATGGAAACGTTATGTCCTTGCTACCCAATGATGGATTACGTATGTCAATTATACCGGCTTTAGATCCAGAAACCATGCGTCAATTAGAAACTCTCAAGGATCATATCGAGAAAGTTATCGCATTGAAATAATTTAAAAAAGGAGAGATTTAAAATTAATGAAGGAGAATATTTTTTTATTACTTATAACACTACATTATGTAATGAAATATAGTGAATACAAACGTTTTATTTTTTTGACAACAACAATTTTTTCAACACCGAAGACTGCAAAGAATAAAAAATGTAAAACTATATCACCAAAGTCTATTACTCCTTTGAATGTACTAAGGAATCCATGAGAAGGAGAAATAGATTTAAGTATGCAAGGCAGCCCTATATTACTTTCTGCGCCATATCAAGAAAATCAAGTAAACGTTCGTGTACCGTTGGAGGATGGAAACTTTATGTACCTGCTACCAGACCACGGAATGCAGATCGAAGATATTCCTTACATGGACACTGAAATCGTCATCCAATCAAATATCATTAAAGGATATATAAAGAGAATAATGTCAGAAGTTGAAGTTTAAATAGCGAATCCCAATATATTTGAGAAATTAAAAAAGGAGACTGTCTTATTAAAATTAATAAAGGTGAATATTTTTTTATTACATATAACACAACATTATTGTAGGACATACAATATTTGTAATTTTATAATTATACATATGACTAGAATACTGTATCTTCATTTCATAAATCTTTAGCATTTTTATTTCATAAATACATTTATAAATAATAAATAATTGTACATAGTAGAAAAAGTCAGTTAGATTAATTTAAGTTATTATTTAAAATATAGTGAATACAATCGTTTTATTTTGTAGATTTTCGATATTTTACGAAACAGAAAAATTAATATCATCAACACCTTTGAAGACTGCAGAGAATAAAAAATATGAATCTATAGCACCAAAGATAAAACCCTATACTCCTTTGAAATGTTCACTAACACACGCATAGTGAAGGGAGCCGATACTCCTCTCGCAGTAATTTAGAACCATGCATCGACATCAATACGCCTATTCGGAGGACAGATAGAGATGCCGGAGCTAAAACTCAAGGAGATAACGGAAATAATTATGAAATAATTATGACTAGAATACTGTATCTTCATTTCAATAATTAATTATCTTAATTATTAATTATCAAAGAAGTTTGGGATGACTATTTTTAATATAATGAAATAAATATATTTTGAAGGACGAACAAAATACGTTTTTTCTCAATCGTTTTGACCTTTAAACCATTATGACTTTATATAGATTTACCGCTCTTAGAAAAACGAGGCATCTAAGAGCCGATGATTCGATTTTAAGCCGATTATCGGATTTGTCTATGCCTTCAATGTTCATTGTTCCCATTTGCTTCTTGTCCGGTCACGACTTGTATCTAAGTTCGTTAGTTCGACAATTTATACGATCTTTTCAACGAAGATCTTCGTCAAAATTAAAAGAAGTGCGGTATATTCTATTTTTAATATAGAGTTCGAAAAACGTGAAATAAATGTATGTTGTAGGTCGAACAACATAGGTGAATTTTAATGGAATTAATAGGTTATATTTAATTAATTTATTAGGTTTATTGGTTAATTTCATTAATTAGATGAATTTTAATGGTATTAATGGGTTAAATTTAAACGATTCGATGTCTTTGTCCTTGCGTTAGGGCAATTTAAGTTGAATAGATAAGAACGTATACGTGGCGCTATGATCGCGTATGTACCTATAAACGAATGCGCGCATGTCTAAGATAAATGGAAAATGTCAAAAAAGTCGATTGTTGATCTTGACATGTTTCTATACCCTCCTTGTGTACATAGCTGTGTAGACGTATACGTTAATTTTTACATAAAAAGACTAATTAGAAATTAATAATTATTGCGAAGAATTTTTTCTCGTTCGACATTAACAAGTGGATTTCAATACGTTCATTATTGTTAATCGTAATTATCATTCCTCATGGAACATATATAAAAGTTATTATTAGAGATAGCTCGAAAATATATAACTTCAACGAAAATAATACTTTGGTATTTCTATTGAGAGAGAAGATTATAAAAATATTTTTATTTGTATAATAAAAGAGATGTGTGTGAAATAATGATTTCATATACTTTCTTTGATTATTTGCAACAAGGTAAAAATTCATTTTCGTATTTGAAGTAACATAAATTCTTCATGCTATTAATATACATAGTTCATCCTACTCTTTGTTTTTCTTTTTTAATATTATAGGTCTTTTGGAAACAAAGGATTTATTTATTTTATAATTATGTCTCAAAAGATTATATCAGCAAAGTAAACATGGTGCGAGTTATAACAGTACATAATTTTTTGGGACAGAATGTTACCCAAATCGAGGAACCAACTGCAACATGCGTTGCAAATACTAATGGACGAGAAATGTTATTGTTAGCTCTTTCGACGCATTGCGTCGAAGTATGGGAGTTAATGCCATCTGATATAAAATTGCATACAATATTTCCAACTGTCGATATGATTAATCAAATATTACATTGTTCTAAAGGAGATTATGTTGTGACATTAGAATCAAAATATTCTAGGGACAATATTAGTAATAACCATGGGAACAAAATTACTAATAATTTTGTAAGAATATATGTAAATTGGGCAGTAGTAAAAGATCAAAGTCAACCGATGCGAGCTAGAATTGCGGGCCGTGTAACTCCGAGTTTAAATCGACCATTGAATAGTTTAGAAATGATAGAATTGCCTTTGAGCGTACAACCAACATTAATAGCTTGTTGTCAAAGTACTGGAAATTTATTAGTTGCTTCTGGAAGCACTGCTATACTTCACGAATATAAAGTTGAAACCCAACAATTATCTAAGTTGAAATTTATAGATTTTGAGGCAAGGCCTTGGTCTTTAGGATTCTCATTTTCACCTATGCACATGGAAATTGCGGAAGATTTTATAATTATTATGGATAGTACCAATTTATGTGTTTTTCGATTAACCAATTCTATGTACGAAGATATAGATCAACTTAGCTCATTAACATCTACTAATGAATCATCAATCGACAAAACTTCAATATCTAATGACTCGTCGCTTGTAGATTACAATCATACATCTAGTAATCAGGACCAAGAAACAATTGCTCAAGCAACGAATATGAAGCATAAAGCTTCAGAACAGTATTTTGTGCTAGAGAATAATGATGCATCAAGTACAAAGAGTAAAAACAAAAAGAACGTGACGTCGAAGACAAATGCATGGTGCAAATCGGAAACGACAGATATTAAGAAAATAAAATCAAAAAAAAATAATGAACTTATTGATTGGGATCATTTGATATATAATGAAAAAGAAGAATTACAAAAGTTAGTTGCTCAAGAAATTATCGATACAAATTCGCAACCATTGACTATAAATTTTCCATCTATAAGCTTGGAAAGAATCGGTCCTGGACATACTCTTAGTCCTTTCGCATTAAATCCACCGGATATGAAAGTTTTTATCAAAACTAATTCGCCTGATTCTGGGTGGTCTGAAAATTATACCGTAAAAAATCTACTATCACTGAGAATTGCTATTGCTAATAATAAATCAGAAGTAGATAGAAACATGGAGTATTTTAAATGTTCAGTGTTGAAACCATTATATATGAGAAAGGAATGTAATGGATCTTGCATAAAGAAGTCAATTTTAAGATCTGATAAATACAAGTACTTGCAAGGTGTAAGTTGCTTTGTATGTACAATACAAGAAGGATATCTTTATCATTTTTCAGCAACAAGTGCTAATCCTTTAGACGCAACTTGTTTAACAACTTATCCATTTACTGCACCCGTTAATTATGTTGCACTCGAGCATACAGTACTGCATGCATTGACTGACGTTGGTTTAGAATCTTACACATTACGCTTATCACATTATGTAGCAAAAATGTTAAATGATATTGATCAATATAAAGTGACCTGTCCAAGTATCTCAGAACCTGTATGTCTGATAGGATTGAGACCATTTTTGGGTATACAAAAGCTATTACACACAAAAAGTTATTTAGTTTTATTAGCTAAAGCTGACAACTCTTGGACATTATATTCATTAATCTTACCTAAGCTGGAGACTGTATATTATGATATTTTAAATGCTGCAAGAAGCCATAAATCATCGAGTCCAAGTACGTATAGACATTTATTGGGCGAGGCTCATGCTTTAATACGCTTAGCCAAAGATAGTTCTTATTGTGGTTTTGATAATGATGACGATGATGCAACGCACAGAAATTGGTTGAAATTAAAAAATTTGTACAACCAATCTTGCGCGTTATTGGGAGATTATTATATACGTTCAGAATATGAATCAGATTGGGAACTATGCATACCTTATTACAAGATGTCGGGTTTAAAACCTTCTGAAGTGTTATCGAGAAAGTCAACTCAGAATGCACCGGGTCTTATTACATTTTTAACTAACATTCTTACAATAATGAGATGTGGCACTGAAGCTGATACATTGTTTCAAGGACACAATATTATAGAAATCATCTGCAAATTAAAAAAGCAGGACTTATTGAAATTAATTTTTGGAAGTGTGGTACTAAGAGATTACATGACAGATAAGTTGATAAATTTACTATTATCGTATGAGATATGTGATCCAATTCGTCTTGCATTAGCATTGCTGTATGTGCAAAATCAAAAACAAGATCATGCCGAAGAAATTCTAGAACATGTTTCTGTACAATGTATTAAAAAAATGATTTTGGAACACTGGGATTTATTGTTTGAGATGACAGCAGTAAAGAAAAGAAGTACACTAGTCCCTACATTTTCAGATTTTGCTGGAATGTTGTTGCATAAGAAAACCATTGCGTTTTCTGAAATACTTATACAAATAATAGAAGAAGATAACAATGGTTTATCCTTACATCAAATCTTACAAGCCTTTTTAGAGTATCTACCATCTCGTGTTGGAAGAGATGGCCACAATGCTGCAGCAGCCTTACAAATTTTTATAGAAAAATATTTCCATAATTATTTTAACATTAAATCGATGATCGATATATCTAACATAAATAGAAATAAAATATGTTCCGATTTTGCTATGGTAGAAGCATTTAAATTATTAGTACGTTCATACTTGGGTAAATTGACGCAAACAAAAATGTACAATATTGAAAACAAGGAACATAAAGACAATATTGACAGAGATTTTATATTTGCAAAATGCAGGCCACAATACTTAAATAAAATGCCTCCATATGCAAAGGATTATCAAGCAATTTTAACTACCAATGATATCAAAGATTTCATAAATATGACTGCAACGTCCGATATAGGGAAAAACATTCATCCTGAACTGTTCAAATTACAATGTGTGCTATCGTATGAATTTATACCGCTTGAATGTTTACAGGAAGTAAAACAATTTCTTGAATCTCAAAATATTGATGGCAGTTTATCACTTAAAACTTTATATATACAAGATACCGAAGAAGTAACATTAATTTTAATAGATAATTGTCCTCAAGCAATTTTACAATATGCAAAGGTAAAATAAGAATCTTATTCGTTAAACTAATTATTCTATTAGCTTATTTTATGTGGAAGCTATTTAAGATTTTTGTTTTAATTATTTCAGGATAAATATATTAAAGAAGTAGAGTGGAAATATCTTATCGAGTTATTACAGAGTAGAATTTCTGCATTTACTGAACAAACAGAATTACATTGCTTATACAGCGAAATCATGAAGGGTAAGTTGTTATAAATAGAAAAAAATTATTTTTGAACAACTGCACAATCTTTATATATGATTTGATATAACTATTTAATTTGTTGTTTTTTTTTTTTTTTAATGCTTAGAAATGATTTGTAATTGCAGAAACTTTACATCATTTACCGCACGTTTTACCTTTGAAAAGTCTACATCATATTTTACCAAAAGATAATGCGGTGGCTTTTCAAAAATGTACTGAAATGTGTACTCAGATAATGCATGCAGATCATGTGAAATCATTAATAATAGAAACTAGCCAACAATTATTATCAACTTTGAAGTTGTAAAATCATCTTAGGTAATTTTACTTATAAATCACATATAGAGAGAGAAATAAATTTGAGGAGGTATATAACAATTATTAAATGAATTAGAAAGTTATATATGAAATTACATAATATAATAAAGTACGCCTTTAAATATTTCAAAGAAAGGAATAGAAATCAAATATATCCAATTAAAAGAAAATCCTATAACATGTATGTATTACATACTGCTATAAAAAAAAAAAAAAAAAAAAAAAAAAAAAAAAAGAAAAGAAAAGAAAAAATATTTTCTATCCATATAGTTCTGTCTTTATGTTTAGTTTGATAATAATTTTTTTTTATTTCGACAATTGCCAAATTCGATTTATTTTTTTGTTCCTATAAGATTTTACTACCGTCATATTAAAACAATTTACTGTGATATTAATTTTGATAAATTGTTATCTTATATTCATTCGACATTATTAATGTATAAATATTAATTAGTGTAATATTATTTCAATTTCAAACAAATGTACTTTCCGACAACAGCATCCTATTTTTCATCAAATATTTGAAAGGTATATCTATAGCAAACGTGTTGAGCATATCCTTTGATTTATGGAATGTTATAAATTAATTGAAATGAATTAAAAGAAAAAAGAAAAAAAAAAAAGGAGAATATATAAATGAAAAATTATGATATAATCAGCTGTTGCAATGTTCTATATAGAGAGATATATTGTAGTTTACATTTAAATATATACTGTTCTGAAGCAAATAGGATAAACAAATTCTTATTCTCAAAAATTGTGTATTTGATTAGAAAATTTGGTAAAATGAAATCTCCTACATTGAGTGTGTCTTGTAATTTTTATATACTTCATTTGTAAGAATTCTACTAAAAACTATATTTATGCATGTGTAATAAAATATAGTATAGGGTGTTCACAATAATATTCAGATAATACAAGCTTTCTGTATATTTTATATTGTTAAAGCAAAACTAAGTTATGTCTTACTATTTCTGTAAATTTTTTTATTTAATAATTCTTAACTTATCCATCTGTGTAGTAAATGATCATTAATAACTATTTATGAGTGTGTAACATAACTATGTATACACATAGAATCGCGATTGTAATTCTATTGTTTATATATGTATCAAGAACTTTTAGATACTTTTAGATCCTTTATATATATATATAAAATAGGGTCGTTAAAAGAAAACTTCGTTAATTTATTTCATAAGCAAACAAAGCATGAATCGATCGATATTTAACATGAGTATAACATTAAATAGTAAATTTCGTTTAATTTATACTATTAACTATTGATTTTTTTAAATAACTTGTATTATAGAATTTTGATATCCTATTTGCTATAGGGAAAATAACATGTATTATAGAATTAATAAACTTCGTTAAAATAATTATTTTTTATTAAATTTATTAATTCTACAGAACCTAGTGTTCCACGATTAATATCTGTATTATAAAATATGTAACTCTTTTTGATGTGCCTTTAAGATTAATTTTTCTTTGTTATAAATCCAATATAATTGCGTTAGAGTTCTGAAATATTTATAAATCATTATTGTCAAAAATATATAAATACAAATTTCATCATATACTATAGAACTTTAGCATTCATTTAACAATAATATCCATTTCCCTTTTTGTTTTCGTTTAATAAAAAATATAGTTAATCGATTTATTAAAATTAAAGAAAGAAGTTTATCTAAGGTAGAGAAAATAACGGTATAAAAAAAAAAGTAATGCGATGATTCTAATATAGAAACGCATTATTAATATTAATATAATTTAATATTAATTTAAGTTACAATCAAATATTATGCTTGCACAATATTCATAAGGAATAAATGAAGAAATTAAAGTTATTGTTAACAAAAAAGTCGGAGGGGAATTAACTGATTTTTTTTAATTAACTTTTCCTCGAATATTAATGAAAAAAAAAAAAAAAAAAACAACAACAATAATATCACATCTTTATTCACTTACCATGCAATGTGTCACTGGATTAATATGAGATACATTCTTTAATATTGGATGATGGCCAGCATTGTTCCATTAATACATGTATAATAATGATTTTTATTTTTAAATTAAAGATTAATTTTTTTATTTATATAATTGTGTTATTTTTCATCGCACTGTGTTTTCCATTCATTTAATCTGTATAGAATAGTGAATTATTTGTCTCAATAATAAATTGGCACAACAATAAATTTCGCTAATAATTAATTCTTCACAACAACTTCATAATTGAGTATAATAATTTTAATGATATTACAACTGACTTATGAAGGTAACAATATTTTCATCCAACAAGATTATTACAGTTGAACTTAATAATTCATGCATTAGAGCAATTAATAAATTCCATTGCGGCTAAGTTCCAGTACTATTTTCATAATGTGTGTTATATATATGTAAATATAGTATCAAAATCACCCTTGTAAGATCAAAATATATATAAATAGAAAAGTTGTTTGAACATTATGTCATGTACAATTATACGCATATATATAACTGTTTTGTAATTTATTTAAAATATCTTTTATTTCATTTATTCTATATCTCAATAATGAAAAAACCATATTTCTTTTATAATAACTACATCCCAGAGGTTCCAGAAGTATACATGCCTTTATATATAATAATGCAGTTATTACATGTTCAAATCATTTCTATCTCTGTATTTTCAGCTAAAGGCAGAAACTGCCTATACAATCTCAAATTCTTTATTTAACTTTGACAAATCTCTGCAACAAAGAAAAACTTAGGACGTAATTGCACGGTACTTATTTATAAATAGCCTATTATCAAGGAAAATCCTTTTAGCATTATTAAAAAGAATACCTATTTTCTATGGCTTCATTCAAATGATATTTGTGCATCAGTGATAAAACTAGCCTGAGAGTTGACCATATTGTGTTTGACATTGCTTTAGGTGTTACGTATTCTCCTTGAACTCCTCTACCAGCAGCTTGTTGATTCAAAGCTATTAATAAATGTTCTCCAGCTTCTCTATAAAAGGAAAAGAAAAAGTAATAATTCAATACATAATTCGATATGATAATATTATATCAATATAAAATATACAATTTCTTTATTTACTTATATGCTCCTAAATTAACACAAGAGATTCCAAGATTATAACGTGCTCTGATAAAACCTGGCGACAATTCTAAGGCACGATGGTACGCATTTATTGCTTCTTCTGAACGTTGACCATTGGCTAACGTTGCGCCTAATCGATTCCATAATCTAGAATCCTTAGAAAAATAAAAGAATCGTACTTTCTCGTTTAACAAGTACAAAAGTTTTATGTTATTATGATCAAAGAAGGCTTTTAATTTCAATATAACGCGCTATGCATTTTTATATAGAAAATATATACATACATCGGGTCGAACTTGTAAAGCAGCTCGAAAGCAATCAGCAGCTTTGTCATATTCGCTGGATAAATTGAATAACACACCAAGACCGCATTGCACATCGGCATCTATTTGATCTCGAGGGATCATTCTAGCTGCTTGTATATATAACTTTTGTACTTCTTTGTGTACATCGCTATAATAAAAACAAGATAAAGTGTTTTCTTTGTCTTATATACTTAATTTTTATGACATTGAACTTACTCAAACAAAATTGTTGATACACTGGATCTTGGATTGTGCTCTGTGACGGTTTTTGAGACAGAAAGATGTTTATATTTCTCATTCTTCAATAACCATTCTTTTAGCGTTAAACATGCTTGTTTTTGATAAGATTCATTTGTATAAGAAACTGCAAGGGCCATAAGGGCTGTTCCATTTAAAGGGTCAAGTTTCAGGCAACGTTTTAACGCAGAAATAGCTAAGGGATCCTGTTCATTTTCTGCTTGAGTTTTGCCAAGAAGTAACCAAGCTTCAGAATTATTTTCATCTTGTTGTACCGCTGCTTCGAAACAAAGAACTGCACTTGGTAAATCACCTGCATCCAATCTTTTTATACCTTCCTCTAATGCGTCAGGTAAATCCTTCATAGGATTTTCATTATGAAACGTGTAATCTTTGAATGGATCATAATACGCCTCATATTCTGATACCCATGGATGTACCGTAGAAATATCATCCGATGATGATATCTTATCCCACTCGTTTTGAAGACGCGTCCAAAATGTAGACTCGTAGTTGTCAACGTCTAAAATAAAATAATCATTGAAATTTTACGTATAATTTTGACTAAATATTTCAGAGTAATAAAACAAAATTGTATTATTTATTTACCAGCAGAAAATATATTTTCTTTCACAAATTCGTCGATCCAAGTACCAGCTACAGATAGATCTTCTTCTACTTGATTCAAAACTTTATTTTCATTGTTACTATTCTCGGTTATATTTTGATTACTTTTTTGGTTGACATATTCTTCTGTCCAATTATCATCTGTATTGTTGGAATCTGGTAATGACAATTCAACGTTTTTTATTGGAACCTCACCCTCCTGTCTCATAAATTTCATAAATTTAGAATACACCAAATTAGAATTTTCATTATTTTCTATTGTTTCTGCTACTTCATGTTTGGGAATATTGTTCTCTACGCTATCTATGCTATGTTCTAAATATTCTTCTGCCCATTTTGGATCCAAACCAAATTCGTGAGTTTCTTGAGCTTGAATGATCTGAGTTTGATTGTTTTTTATTACTGGTGTATTCCAAATATCATCCGCGTGATGTTCCTGTAAGGATTTTTCATTTTAATATTAAACATATTAAATCTAAATAATATTAATACTGTTACAAAATGTGAATTTATGTAAGAAAAAGAAAAAAAAAAAAAAGTAAAAGAAAGTTACATCGAAGTGTCTTCCAGATTCTAAATATTGATTTGCCCAAGAGGTATCTAAGCCAGTTAATTCCTTAACTACTCCTGGCGCCGCTACAGGTGGTTGGATATTTTGATCGATTTCACGCATCTCTTGTAATAAATTATCCATTCGAAAAGTTTGTGGACATGACGTTTCTTCGATAAATTGTTTCACTAACTGTTCAGAATCTGTGGCTTGAAATGATTCTGGTGGTATAAAAGGACGATGTATTCCTTCTTCCTTGAAGCCATGATCTTTCACAAAATGTGATGTAAGGCGAATTAATGAACTGGGAACACCGCATTCTCCTTCCACTAATTCATGAAATGCCATTGTGATTTTTAACTGTAAAAAAAAAAAAACAAATATAGGTATTTGTACAACTGTTAAATATTGCATTATATTTATACTTTTATGCTCGATTAAGTCCTTTTATTATTAAAACTATTAGTTATTAACCTAATATTATTTCTTTTTATATAAATTAAGACTAGGAACCTTTGACCATTAGCAATTATATAAAATATATGACATGACGACGCATAAGATATAATTTTATAATTTTCGATGATTTTTAATTATCTAAACTGTAAGAAATTTAAGGTTTATTACTCTGTTATATCACACAAATGCAAAAGTGTTAACATTAAATCCCTGTCTTTCACAACAATCTATTTTTAATGATTATACTATTTACTAGTCTCTTTTAATTATATACAAATATCTACATATTTTAGAATATGTTTATTTAAATCATTATCCGATCGAATCAAATAATAAATAATATATTTTCTCGAATAATTTTAATCGTGTTTATAAAAGCGACTAAAATTTAATATTTACTTTCGAGCTATTCACGCACGTCTCCGTTCGACGAATAGAGATAGATGATATGAGAAAAGGAAGGAGCATGCACATCAAAAGTGACACATCACATCTGGAACTTTGTACAACTGCATAAAAAGTCCATTTTTGTTTTTATATCGACCGTCAATGTGGGATATTGTGAGTTGTATTTTAAAAATGGTGTACACTGTATAAATATTAATAATGATATTGTTAGTATAGTTGGAAGATTAATAATGGAAATATATGTATTTGATTTGATTTCACTTACAAAATTCGTACCGATTAATGTAGTACGAAAGGAGAGAATAATGAATTATTCAATTGTGCAAATATTTAAATGTTACAAACCTTCGTTTCACTAATAATAATAATCTAGTGATTTATTTACTCTTTCTTTCCCTTTAATACAATAGGTTTATGCTATGCCAAATACTAATATTTAGACATATATATGAGCATTTAATATCGAAACATCGATTAATTGTTTAAAAAGTAATTGATATAGTAAGCAAATGTAACGTGCATAAAAAGATCATAGCAAGCCACTGTCATATAATGCGATCGAAGAAGATAATGTTAGGCCATGTTAAGCCGTTAACACAGCCGGCCCAATTCACATGAATTGGGAATGCAATCTCTATGCATAGAAACTATATATATTATATAACAGGTTAACTTGTGTGGACAGAACAACAATCGATTTTTTCAACTTCATATTCTCAATGATTATTTAAACAGATTTAAAAAAAAATATATATATATCTTTCTTTAATTAACGACAAAATTCTTTTTGCAAAATATATATATATATATATATATATATATATATATATATATATATATATCACTTATTGGAAAAATCAATAAGCTGCATGTTCACAAAAATTGTTCTTGCATCGCCATTTTGTCGGAGTAGTTCAACGAGATACGAGGAGTCGCGATTGGTCGACACGGTTGATCGCCATTGGTCGGCCCAGTGAGTCACGACCAATCTCGTGCTGAGAAAATGACGTCATCCTTTTTCTCGTTTAAAAATATATTACTTATTTTATTACAATATCAATTTTCTTTAATGAAAATGTATCAGTCATTTAAATAAAAATATTAATGAAATATTTACATTTTAAGTACACATTCACGGTATCGTTCGATACACAAATCGTACATATAGTTTCAGTGAATATGCTATCGATTCACGTTGCGTCATTATATTTTGTTTGTATGCATATGTATGTGTGTGAAATTAATTAGAAAAGAATAGAAATATCAATCATATGTGGAAAATAAAAATCCGCAGATTTATACTGTTTATAATGATAAAATTTGGTGATAAATTTACAAGAATCGGATAAAAGGAAATTCTTTTGAAATAATATTTCTTATATCATATCGTACACCGTTCATTCTTGATAATGCCGGTAATACGTGTTCTCAGTAAAATTTAAATATGGAATCGAACTGTCAAAGTTCAGATTTAAATATGAAACATATGCTCGGTCAATTAACGGCGGCTAGAAACGAAATTAATAATTTAAGGTACAATTTCTTCTAAAATTTCCTTTTTTTTTTCTCCGATTATTTTGTAATCATGAAACTTGCTAAGAATTTGATATGGAGATAACCTGCTAAACATAATATCATTAATATATAACTTTCAGACAACAAATAAAAAACTTACGATACATGCATGAGAAAGATATTAATAATATTAAGCGTCTCTTGGAATTGAGTAAAAATGGTACTACTAACTTGGAATCCAAGAAGATACCTTTGGAAGAGGTAAAGCCTGGTACAAGTAACGAAAGCGATACTTTAAAGTTGAAACCTATTGGGATGATATCTACTTGCTTTCCCAATAAAAGAGGTGTACCAAGACAGCCTGGAATTTCTGGAAGGACTTCTGGAAAAATATTACTTCATAATTCCGTGTTTACGAATCCTGATCACGCGCTGCAGGGACTACAAGATTTTTCTCACCTATGGTATACTTAAATAGATAAAGTATATATGTTACATGATATTTCCAAATTATTTGGCAATTAACATAACTTTTTTTATTAGGATTATATTTCATTTCCATAGAAATGATTCGACGCACGTTCGTGCTAAAGTGGCTCCACCAAGATTGAACGGCGTCAGAACAGGCGTATTTTCTACTCGCTCTCCTCATCGTCCTTGTCCTATCGGTTTAAGTTTGGTGAAAATATTAAAAATTGATAATTATACCATATACTTTGAGGGCGTTGATATGGTAGATCAAACGCCCGTATTAGATATAAAACCTTACATTCCGCAATATGACAATCCATTGCACGTAGAAAAATTGTGCAATAGATTATTGGACTTTCCTATGAATGAGATGGAATCAGTCGAGTATATGGAAGAAAGTATCAATTTAATTCAAGACGAAACATCCAATTTAAATACCAATTTTGGATCCAATAACGATGCAAGAAATAGGCTTTCAGATTTGTATCTTAGAAATGGCTCTTACAACATAGTACAAGAAACAGATGTCTCCAGAGATGAAGAAATTGCACTTAGATTACAAGCGGAAGAGTTCCAAGGATATCCTAATTTGGAGAATTATTTAGAATCAAGGAATTATATTCAATCTTCAAATCTTAATTCAGAGAATACTTTAGAAAATAATGAAAATACTAATTCATATGACATATCCAATGCAATTGTAAATACATCGTCTAATTCAAGATCAGACTTTACTGCAACAATCGAAAGTAATACATACGTACGTAGTTTAGAATCAGATTCGGAAGAAATAAGAGATTTGAATACCAGATTACAAGATGTATCTTTTAACGATCAAAATAATTTGGACTCGATCTATACATTGAGAAACGACAGAGATAATTACGCGGAGATTCATACTTCTCGTAATTCCAGACTTCTGGATGGAGCAGACGGACCAAATACCGTCTGCGGTACGGATTTAGATTTATTGCATAGGTGTGCATTAAATTCAAGAGTCGATAATTCTCCAGTACGTATGGGTATTCGAGAAGCTCCTGACGGGGAAGAAGGTTTTCAACCTCAAACTTTAACACCTTCTCAAACTTTATCTAATTTTCCAGTATCTGTAAGAACTACTACGGATAATAATTCGTTACAAAGAGAGGATATCAATTTAATAGGTACTACCGAGTTGAGAGAAAATGCTTCCTTCGAAGTTAGAATTCCAGAATGGATATCAAGACCAAATGTACGAACACTGTCTGTAGTGTTTAATGAACGGGCTTTGACTCATTTGAATGAAATTTTAGAAGATAAAGCAGAAGAAGAAAGAAGAGCCATCGAGAGTGTACTTCGAGAAGATCCACGATCCGTGTATTTGAGACAAAGATGGGGAAATCAATTTTATACTTTTTTAATTCACAATTTACATATTACTTGTAAATTTGATGATAGTAGGGGTATAGTAACTGTCTTTCATGTACGCCATGCAGGACGCGTTTGCGAATGTGGACAACCGGAATGGCAATGTTTAGGTCATTCGCCTATATCTTAATATATATGATGATACATATAATTCATATTTTATTTATATATTACATTTTCGTACCTCTAATAGCCATCGTCGGATGATTAGTAGTACGACAGAGAGAAACATATTAATAAGAATTTGAGTTGTATATTCTTTATGAATTTTCTTATTCAAAGTTTATGACTAAGTTGTTCACTTCTTCTTCTTCTTCTTCTTCTTCTTCTTCTTTTTTTTTTTTCTTTGTTCTCCCCCCTTTATATACATCGCTACATCTATTGTTGCAATATATAAGTTCCTATGCGTGTCTTTCGTTTTTTATATTTCATTAATTGTAATTTATTATGGAAAATATATAATACTTTATATGCAATAATGTAGATTATTGCAATTCTGCCACGGAACGATATTCCAGAATTTTTTGTTTCTACTATATCAAAATAAATGACAATTAATAAACGTATTATGTATACATTCGTATCGTTGAATCAGCTCCCGCCGAAAAGACCCAAGGTTGAGTAGGATGAAACATGACATCCAAAATTCCAAAATCATTATATGATTCGTGATTACATAATCTTTTCAATGGTACTATTAAAGGATTTTGTAACAGATCACTGAAAATGAGAAAGACATTAATAATATTAATACCATATGAAAAAGAAATTGTAAATAAGACACGTTGGTTTCATCTTACTTGTACACCATTCCATGCGAAACAATGAGGCTTCTATCATCGGCACCAGAAGCAAAAAGTGGATAACGTTTATGGAAAGTTACACCACGTACACCTGTACCATGTAAACGTAACGTTTGATACGGCTTCGTACTTAAATCCAAATCGAACCATAACATTTTACGATCATAGGTGCCGACCAATATATTGTCACCGCCTAAAATAAAGTACAGAGTGGTATAACGGGTGCTTTTATAAAAAATATATACGATATTGAATTGCACAATTCTAAGATCAAATTTAAATACCATACCAGGATGTATAGCCATTGTTGATATCCATTGTGAGTTTGACAATAGTTTTTTTACCATTTCTTGTTTCACCAAATCATATATTCTAACATTTCTCTGAGTCTACAAATAATATTATGATAATATAAAAAAAAAAAAAGACAATTAATTTTATCCTTAATTTGAATATAATATGTGACATACCGCAACAAACAGAAAAGGTCTTATTGGGTGGAACAATACGCATTGTATTAAACCTTTTGATCTGGTAAATGGTAATTGGGATCTTCTTTTGGATAATTGATTTATTAAAACAGATCTATTTTGTCCATCAGGCATAACCACGGCAAAGTAATCACCTTTACCATGCCATGTTACTTGCTTTACAGTTTTAAAATGATTTAATATTATTCTAATTCCTTTGTTCCACAATTTATCTTCTGCCTGTTCCCATTGTACAGCTGATCTTACTCTTTCGCTAACTATTGAAATAATATAAAAGTATAGTATTAGATCAATAAATGGGCGATAATAGAGATCAAAGTTACCATATTAATACCTATAACATCACTTTGTGGTATTATTTCTAATAATTGATCTGTTTTAGTCGTAATAAGATGATCACCGACTCCTGGATTTATTAAGAGAATTTTTTTATCCGCCGCAACAGCTATGAGAGATATCGCTTGATTAGGACACCAAGCGACGCTTCTAATTACACCGCTGCAAGGCACTGTTTTTGTACACCTGCCTGTTGCTATTTCCCAAACTGTAACAAATATATAACTTATTGCGAATACTATAAAAAAAAAAAAAAAAAAATCATAGTTCTTAATAAATAAATAAATATATAGATTTATACTTTTCAACGTCATGTCATCTCCACCCGATGCAATGTACTGTCCAATTGGATCTACTGTAATACTTCGAATCATATCTGTATGACCTTTAAAGATCATAGACATTGTGGTTGGGAATGGTTGCAAATCCTTTGGACTAGGTAACTGCGGTACCAAAGCTTCAGGTTCTATCGTTAATCTCATTTTTAATGCTCTAGGACACAAATACAAATCTAGACACCTTCTGAATCTTTCCTTGATATATTTAGGATATGCAGGTACTTCTCTTAAAGAAGTATATTTTTGTGGGATAAAATGTAACTTCCTTTTCCATGGAGTTGCCTTTAATTTATTCCATTCTTTAAGTTCTTTCTTGTCGAATAGATATTCTGGCGGAGGATTATAACTCTCTGCATGACCAGGCAAATGTCTTTTGGGTGCCGGTATATGTTTGTGAATCCTACGCATTTCTTCAGCTTGATCGTCGGATTGCCATAGCATATAGAAGTCTGGTGCTTTACCCTTTTGTTGTTTCTCTTTTTCCATTTCAGCTGTGGATTTCATCCAGCCCATTTTTAATGCATGTACCAATTTTGAAACTTTCCTGGCTTCTGGTTTAGAAGGTAAGAATGAACGTTTGTGTTCTGGATAATTACGAAGTGGTGTTTTCATAACTTCCGAAGTAAACCATTCTACCCATGGCTATATATGCGATAGAACATAATTAAAAAAAAAAAAAAGAAAAAAATTTTTAAATAATTATATATCACACAAATATTATGCTTACGGCGTATTCGTCAAATTGTACGTCAGGAATCTTTTGCTTTTGTATCCTAGTAATTAATTGTATATCAGCTTCGCTGAGTACAACGTCTTGTCCAGTTTGAGGATCTTTTATTGTTCTCCAAAAATCTGGATCCTCCATTCGCTTTAAGAAATTATCCAATTGATCACCTTTCTCAGGCTTCAATATTTTTTTACCATCCCAGTTATAACCAATGTGATCATATTCGTCGTACCATTTTATAGGTATATTACCCACGGTATTACGAATATCCTCTTCGTCTGAACTGTCATATTCATATTCGTCATCTACATAGTAAAAAAAAAATATCATTCGTATCTTCAAACGTACGTTTAATTCAATTTGTCTGACTTACCATTATTTTTATCATTTGATTCAATGTCCTTAGCCGATTGTGTTTCATTTGAAACTTTTACTTGATTATTTCCAGAATTAATATCATTCTTCTTCTCTAGTTTTTTATTACGTCTTTCATATTTCGAAGATTCTCCAAAATTTAAATTTGCTTTTTCTTTATTTAATTCATTAAAATTATTTGAAAACTTATTCCTCTTATTTTTCTGTTTAGGATCTAAATCTATTTTAGTTTCTTTAACTTTACCTTTGCTTTTACTTTTATTTTTATCTCTATTTATACCATTTTTTTTCTGCTTTTCCTCTTTGTTATTATCGCTATCTTCTTCTTCTTCTTCTTCTTCTTCTTCTTCATCTTCATCCTCGTCATCGACCTCATCCTCTTTTTCTTCATCTTGCTTGCTATCATCATCATCTTCCGAATCAGTCTCAAATTCTAATTCACTACCTTCTTCATCAGATGTAAAAACAATTGGATCTTTTTCTACATCAGATTCAGGTATATCATCGTCATTTTCTACTTCTTCATCTGTGCTATCTTCGTTACTATCTAGATCAGTTACAAGTAAATCTTCAGTGCCTGAATCCTAAAATATTCAAATTGTAAGAAATTGAAGAAGACAAATAAGTTAAATAAATAATATACCTCAGTATTTTTCAAATCTTGTGAAGTTCTTGCATCTTGTTGTTGGTCGGTTTTGGTTTTTAAATTTTCTTGCTTTCGTTTTAAAAGTTTCTTTTGCATTCCCATTCTCGTTTTTCTTTTATAGAACCTAAAAATTAGTTTACAATGTATTTGAACACATGGTCACACATACTCATTGTAGCTAAAGGAGATGAATATATCGATAAAAGAATAGAAACAGATGATACTGTATTGCAGCGACACCAGTAATTTTATGAGTCAACTAAAATTGCGTTACTTGAATGCACTATTTAATAAATATTTAATTTGTACATAAAATGATTATTCAAAGAAATTAATGACATTATAAATGTTTATATTATTAAATTATTTATAAATAAGTGAGTAAATTACTTTCGAGTAACCGAGGTGTGTGTGCGCGCGCGCGCGTGTGTTGTATATGTGTGTGTGTGTATTTATTTATTTTTATTCCTATTTTTATGAAATAAATTGTGCAATAAAATTTAAAATAAATATAATTATTCGTATACTGAAACGAATTTTTATAAGTTAATTACATTCTGTAATATTTATAAAATAACTTGAAAATTATAATTAATATTTTACCAATTATTTCTAAACAAGGCCAATAGCGGGAGACACAAACACTTCCTAACCTTTTTGAACATACGATTGGTATATAAATACATACATATGCATACGATAAATAAAAAAGTAAATTGCCTTAAATAAAATTATTAACAATGTTCGAAGCACATAGTATTAATGCTGAACATAAGGATTTAATTCATGACATCGCATATGATTTTTATGGGCAACGAATGGCAACATGTTCAAGTGATCAATTTGTAAAGGTATTGATATATATTATTGAAACAAATTTAATGAAAATTATTGAATATACTCACTGAAACATAGGTGTGGGATGAAGATGAACATGGAAATTGGCACTTGACTGCTTCTTGGAAAGCTCATAGTGGATCAGTTTGGAAAGTTACATGGGCTCATCCTGAATTTGGTCAAGTTCTTGCAACTTGTTCCTTCGATCGTACTGCAGCTGTTTGGGAAGAAATAGGTATGTATGTCTTACTCGTTACGTCTTGTAGTATTATGTACTATATTCTTTCCTCGTATCTAATGCAGTTGAAGGATCAGGATCTGGAGAGCGTGGTATGCGCCATTGGGTTAGAAGAACAAATTTAGTAGATTCCAGGACATCTGTCACGGATGTTAAATTTGCACCAAAGATGTTAGGACTTTTATTGATTACTTGTAGTGCAGATGGAGTAATTAGAATATACGAAGCACCAGACATTATGAATTTGAGTCAGTGGACTTTACAACACGATATTAGTTGTAAACTTCCGTGTAGTTGCCTTACGTGGAATCCATCGTTATCAAGGTAAAATTAATGTTACGATTATAACAAGAAATGTTTGATTTATAAGTTCTGGAATATAATTCTTATATATATATATATATATATATATATATATATATATATATATATATAAATAAATAATATATTCATATATACGTTAGATTACATCCACCAATGATAGCAGTTGGAAGCGATGATACAAATTCATCTAGCGGAGGGAAAGTTTTTATATACGAATATTCTGAGGGTAGTAGACGGTGGACGAAAACTGAAACATTGTCAAATATTACTGACCCAGTTCACGATATCGCGTTTGCACCTAATTTAGGTAGAAGTTTTCATACATTAGCTGTAGCTACAAAGGATGTAAGAATAATTATTTTAAAACCGATGCAGTAAGTAAATAATTTTTTGAATTAAAAAAAGAAAATAATCTAGAGAATATTTATCACATAATTATATTAATTATATATATATATATATATATAAATATGTATATAGGGAGAGTGCACAAAATGGTTTATCACGTTTTGAGATAACCACTGCTGCACAATTTGATGATCATTACACTACAGTGTGGCATGTATGCTGGAACATTATGGGAACTATTTTAGCAAGTTCTGGGGATGACGGTTGTGTTCGATTATGGAAAGATAATTATATTAACAATTGGAAATGCATTGCTGTTCTGAAAGGAGACGGTACTTCTGCTCAAAATGTTGAAACTCCTGCTGCAGCTACTCCACCTAATCAGCCCACAGGAATCCCACCACCTTCTACCGCAAAATACTACAAATTGGGTTCCATCAGTCATCCAAATCAAGTACCTTGGCATTAGAATATACTTTAGAATAGAAAATAAGATTGATTTCCATTTAAACACAATCAATAATCGTATGATCTTTGTTATTATGACGACAAATACATGGATTTATATTGAAATTATATCTCCAGCACATACATTTTATCAAATAAAAAGTATTATTGTGCTGCTTTTTTTTTCTTTTTCTTTTTTTTTTTCTTTCCTTTTTTTTTTGTAAAAGTATTTATATTTTTCTTGCTATCACAAATAAGTTTAAATTTTCACAATAAATTATCTTTTCAAAAATATTGTGAAATGCAAATGTGTGGATATCGTCAATGATAGTTTCAGAGACCATATTTATGATTATTTATAATTATCTATATTGTTCTCTCTTCGTTATTTTGGAGTAATTAATGAAGTATCTCCTTTATGTTATTATTTGAATCAAGTGCAGAGAAAAATGAACCTAATGTTTCCAATTCTTCAGTTGTAATACTATAACTGAGATATAAAAGTTATTGAGAGATACATAAAGGCCTATGTTATCATACTTATAATATCATTATTACAAGAACATTATCTGAGAAAAAAAGAAAATAATTGAACATTACAATAGTTTATAAACTTATACTTTTATATGTACATTATAGAAGTTACTTTCTGATAAATTTGTAAAATATTTTACTATTAATAAAAATTTATATATATTATTAAATATGCTTTTATTTTTTTTCCTAGAGAAGAACTATTTTTCTTCGCAGTATAACATGAGATGTAAATTTGTCTGTGCAAAGAGTTATGATGTATTTAATATTGAATACATTTTTACAGACCTGTGTAATTTATGATAAATGAAACATTAGTTTGTTATTTCTAAGTTATATTTAACGTAACTTCCTTATAACTTATCCATTTATCTCTTAATTCATTTAATATCTTCTTTATAAATAATTTCTAGATTTTCGTACCATATAGCTTTAACGAAGCTCGACTTTACAAAAATCTGTGTTATTATTAATGAGGAACTTTATTTTAGTTGTCGATCGTACTATATTAAACTATACTAAGTAACTTTTATTGCATTTTTAAGGTTGTAACCACGGCTACGATCACCGGAGAGAAACCTACGACTACTATTATGTGCAGTAATAAATGGCAAGCGCCTGTGATAAAAGGTCGTTTTAGTAAATCAGTTTGGCTGGGTAATCCTGGTGAATCATCATTACCACCACCTCCACCTTTAGAACGGCCGAAGATAAAAAAATAATTCTATTTGACGCTCGTTATGATAATGCGATGCTTTTTTTTTTTTATAATACAAATTAGAATAACAAAATTATTTATGCGTGATTGTATAATTATAAGATTATCTTCAAATAAGATAATGTAGAATATCAACCATCGTATGTAATGTTTAATATATTTATCTATCTGTAACAGTTGTGTGTTACAGATTAGTAATTTATTATTTATACGAACTGCCAATATTTGCTATATGTACAAAGTAAATTTAAGTAAAGACTGTGTATATTATGCCTTTACATCGATAACTTGTTTATATTGCAAATACATGTATTTATCTGTAAGGGGGATTTATATAATATTAATTATATACGTGCATACATAAATAATAAAATATTATAAAGTTAAAATATAGTAACATATACATTAATAAAATAATATATACTTTGCTATAATTGTAGCAGGAACAAATAGTATTGATATAATAAATGGCACAATTTTCCTTTCTACCATTCCATTTATTTATTATATCAAACAACTATGTGTACACTAATGCTATTTAGATTTTATATAGGTGAATTTTCAAATCCAAATGTAGCAAATTGATTGCCTTTGTGTAGCATCACATTAGAGTTGGGGAAACCTGGATCACTTGGAAATTGTCTAATAAGTGAAATTGTAGCTCTCCAGCTTCCTGGTTTTTCCCAAGTCTAAATAAAATAATATAATTATATCGTTGAAAAGATCGTGATAATACAAATAATATGAAAAGTGTAATAAATTACAAACTAAACTTGTATTATCAGAAAATCATTGTGATATTGATATCAACATAAATGCAAAACTCACGTGTCTATTATATTTTATGTAGTACCAAAGACCATATATCGTAATTGTCCCCATAATACTCTTTGCTATAATATGACGTATTCCATTAGCCCAAGTAGGACCCTACAATGAAACAACGAATATTATTATTTTGGTAACAATTTTCAATTAGAAATAAATGAAAATATAATGAAGATATGTCAAATTACCGTTACAGGAACCAACATGCTTTCAAGTTTATTCAAAGGAGCTCTGTAAATTCTTCTAAATATATTATATCTTTTCTTATCATAATCCGGTAATATTACGGGTTCAGAATGATCTAATATTTGATCCTTTAAAAACTTAGCTCGCCATGCACGTTCTTCATCTGTCATACCAATTAAACGTTCTCTCTCTCTAATTAAACGACGTCCCAATGTTATGGACATGTCCTCCGTATTCTGCGGTGGCCCACTCATGATGTTTATCTTTAACGAAAAATACCAAATTATATTATATTATGCAAGATAATATGAAAAATTTTTAAGTTAAAATTAAATTTAAAGTTAAAGAAAAACCAAGTTAAAACTTTGTTTTATAACTTTATTTTTTGCTCATTGTAAAAGACTACTTTACAAGATTTAAAGAAATAGAGCAAAAAGCACATTCAATTTATGTAATTGTTAAAAATCATATAAGGATTATTATATATGCAAAATATAAATTTATATATATATATATTATTTAAATATATATTTAAAACGAACAACAATATATATAAAAGTAAACCTTTTTAATGACACCAAATGAAGATATTGGTTACACCGATATTATGTCACCAGCTAGAAGTAAGTATGCTATTGATAAGCAATGTAAAGATGTATATATTACCGATAGAGAGTGCATATGATAAAGAAACTTATGAACTTACTAACAAAAACGTACGCAACAAAGAAATTATTGAAGTTATCGGCAGCAAATACGGTGCTAAAATAAATGGATTATTTTTTTTTTTTTAAATATAAATTTGAATAAAATATGCGTTGAAATAATTGCATAAAAATAAGTAAAATGCATCTAAAATTCATTATATGGTACAAAAAAATTTTCTTTAAAATTGCAAATCTCTAGTATACCGGTCAAGCTAAGCGAATAAAATATTTGATCATTTTATAAGAAATTTTATAAACCGCAATAGATAAATATAAATACATGTATTAAGAGTATTCACTATAAACGGTTTACACCGTCGATGGTTTACACCGCTTTATTTTCTTTTAAAAAAAAATCGTGTTAAAAAATATTTTTCGAGAATAGTTTTATGCAGAAATAAAACCCGCACGAAAACAATTATTTACGTGCAAGAGTACGTTGATTGATAACCAAGACGAGCCTATACAACGATACGTTAGACTCATGGCGGGGACAATGTCCCTGCTTGTATTCATTCGTAGGTTCATATTTTGTCCATACCTGTCGCTGGAATCACTCAAGCTTCGAACAAAAGGTAGTGAATAGCTTCAAAGGAAATACTTGTAGTAACACTAAACACTTTTATTTTTGTTTCTTTTCTTTTTCATACACCTATTATAAAAGAAAAACTAACGTTTGATCAAAACATGATATGCATACGAATAGTTTGGACATTCATAAGTACAAAGAATTTTGAAAAAAGATGTGGATGACATATATATATATATATATATATATATATATATATATATATATATGTATATATATTAAGTATTTGTACAATGATGATTATACGTCGAGATACGATGATAATTTAATATGACAAAACTTTTGTTGATATTTATGATATGGGTTGCATATTGTTTTTAAAGTTCCAATATCAATGAATTTGTGTATGTATGTATGTACTTTTAAATGAAGATGCATATGGTATATACACAATTAATTGCTATCATAATTTATCAGAAAAATATCTCAAGTATAATGGAATAATTGTCGCAATTATAATATCCTGAAGTATCGCATCGCTTGAAGAATTTCATTTATTATCACTAGACTTGTTAATTTTGATATGTCGAAAAAGTTGTCTGTCCTGAATATATATACATACATATATACATATCATATATATATACGTATTATACACATGATATATATATATATATATATATATATATATGTATGTATGTATGTATGTATATATATTTATGTATATAGGCTTTATATTTAATGGCTATTTAGTTGATAATCTTTTGTACGAGTAAGCATAACTAACGGCGATTTAGTAAGTTAAAAATTAAGAATGATTATAAAAAGAAGATAAAAATTGTGTAAATATCGATATTAAAACGATTTCTCGTGACAACTTTGCAACTAAAGGAACATTGAAACATTATCGAGTTTTCTAATAAAATGTCTCCTATAATTGGCTTTACCAAAGTCGACACGATTAAAATATTATTTTTTCTTTCTTTATCTTCGCATAAATTCTCTATCTATGTTTTTTCTTTTTTTTTTTTTTCAAAGCTGGCACATTCAATAGAAGATGGATATACATTGTTATTTTAAATCTATGCTATGTCTACATCTTTGTAGCGTGTAACATTAGAGAAAGGATAATTATGAATATTATTTGGCTTGTTCCTTTAATTTTAACAGTTATTTCGACTAATGCAAAGCTGTATTTTATATCTTATCTAATTAAGTGTAGTAATTTCGTTGCAGATTTTTTTAATGATCTTCTCTTACATCTCTTTTATGTTATTATGTTTTATAATTATGCACACAGAACTATCTATTTAGATGTTTCTTTTATATGGAACTAGCATCATTGGTTCTTCGATAGAAATATTGCAAATCGTGCACATTTAATATGCATATATTTAAAGCCATATTTAATTGATCAATATCTAATGACTATCAAAATATTTTCCTTATTGGTAATATTGTGTGTGTATGTGTAAATCAGTGGAAAAAAAAAGAAGACAAACTTAATTAAACAATTTCGTTTTTGTTAATTTAATTTAATTTAATTTAATTTAATTTAATTTAATTTTTAATTAAATAAAAATAATATAAAGGCAGTGTGCATACTATTATTACACAAAAATGTAACAAGGCATTCAAAAGATTATGTCGATACAAATATTTGAATTTGATGCTGCATATATAAACTTAATTACAAATAGTATGCTGTATATTTAAAATTATCAATAGATACACAGAAGCAATGCATAGATACAGAAAAAAAAAGAAGGAAAGAAAGAAAGAAAGAAAGAAAGAAAGAAAGAAAAAGAACAGTATTCGTACTATTAAAAAATATTTACAATATATTATGCATTGGCATGTTACTATTAATTCTAAGCAATGAATTGAACAATTTGAAATTTGCATTTTACTAAGTGTTCATGTAGATATGACGTTTGCATTTTTTATCCTTTGTTTTTTTTTTTTTTTCATTCCTATTGCAGCGTATAGGCCTAAGCAAAATAAAGCTGATATATATTATAATAATAAAGAGTATATGCTTAGGCCAATTTTGAACAATAATTTTCAAAATAGTTTGATAGCACTTAATTATACCGTAACGCGTACCACATATTTTTTTGATCGGTATTAATAAGAGATCTAACTCGATGAATTTGTTTGATTGATTCTGAACTCCTGACTTAAAGCTGGGGAACTTGGGTAACTATCAACAAGTTATTAACAAAAAAAATTATGTCCTATAATCATATACAATAGTATATGCAACAGTATTTCTCTCAGTCATACCATTCGTCCAGAGGTGCACATCGTCCATCGATGTGACAACTCAAGATTACGATGGCTCTACATTAATCAACGTAATTGGTGTTCTTCCTTGTGTTATAATCAACAGCTTTCGGTTGATTATTGAAACTTGTCTATCTACGTGAAAGCTAGATAAATGGACGTTCACATATATCTAAATAATTTAAATGATAACTGACATCTACTACTTTTACAGTTTCTCTCTCTCTCCCCTCCACCCTCTCTCTTTCTCTCTCTCTCTCTCTGTTTGCAAAACGCAAATAATAAATAAGTTTTGTCTGTGTAGATATACACGTGTGTGTGTGTGTGTGTGTGTGTGTGTTGTGATATAGTAGTGTAGTAGTAGTAGTAGTAGTAGTAGTAGAGTAGTAGAGTAGTAGTTTTTGTCAATGTAAATCATATTTTGTTTTTTTTTCTTTCTTTACTTCTTCTTCTTCTTCTTCTTCTTCTTTTTTTATCTATAAGCTAAGCATTATTATAGATACATCATATTTAAATACAATTTAGATATCAAGGCAAATATGTATTTCTCATATCAATTTGCACTTAAAAGGAAGATTATGAGAAATGCATTGAATTAACGATAGTATAACTAATCTCTTAATTTTGTGCTAACTAGATTTTGACCGTTTCTTTGACTTGAGATTATTATCGATGCCTCTCTCTCTCTCTCTCTCTCTCTCTCTCTCTTTCTCTCTCTCGTCATGCATATGATTTTGCTCGAAGAGACAATGCATTAAAATTCAAATACTGTACAAGATCGCATGTGTCTCGGCTGGACCGTGTATATTAACTTTTTGTATTTCTTTCCTTTTGTTTGTATTTTTTCGGCGAGTATAAATTAAAAATATTCGAATACAGCCTCACAGAGGCTGCGTACACATTGGGATAGACCATGCTAACCCTTTCACCGCTCTCAGAGCGTCGCACATACGTACGTATATTACGCACACATACGTACATATACATACTAGATTCTTCCTTCAATATATACTACCTATGTATATATACGTGTATATGCATTATTATTATAATTTTTCTTTCTTTTTTTCTTGTTTGTTTGTTTGTTTGTTTTTTTTTTTTTTTTTTTTCTTTTTTTTATCGCAGAAAAGAACAAATTCTCATGTAAACATAATCATCGTTTTGAATTTCCACCGTTTCAGCCTTTTGATTTGGAAACACAGGCAGTGAAAGGGTTAGATATGTTCTAGTTTTGCGATTGAACTTTCTTTCCACCGCGTGGCTTAATACTTTCGGAAATTTGCCACATTGCCTCCTCACAGAGGAAATCACTGAAGTTGTTGAAGAACGTAATAATACGATCGTGTTTCTTGAAGGAGTATGTACTAAAAACAAAATAAACATAACAATTTCTCCTATTACTTCTTCTTCTTCTTTTTTCTTCTCTTTTGAAAGAATTAATATTTTTTTAACCGTTACTACTTACCCTTTTTTGAATCTCTTCATATTTTCAACAATATTGAATTGTTGCCATCTTTTAGAAAAATTGATAGTACCATCCGGTAACAAATCACTGTTCCCAATATGCACGAACGTAAGGTCTTGTAAGACAAGCCCGCTGAATGATCAAATAAATAAATAAGTAAATATATAAATATGTAAATTTGTATGATATATAAAAGGAGTAATAATTATTATTAATTTATAATTTGTATATAACTCTTACATATATGGGATGCATGGCGGTTGAGTTTCCGCTAAAGCTTGCCTATATGCTCGAAAACTACTCGAACTATCGATAAGAGCACAATATTCCTTCAAACCTTCCGTAATATGCTTCTGCCATTCGAGTCTTCTAATCGGTGCACTGTCTAATGCAGAAAGCAAGGCAAGATAACTATTAAAATTATTTATTTTTCTAAGATGTTTCATTATCTTGATAAACTTGACAACGTATTTCTCCCTGTCCTTGGCTTCGTTCTCCAATCTGTGTTCTAATATTCTCGATCTAGCCCAATATGACATCTTATTAAAGTGTTCCGTGAATCTCGTAAGATTCGGGCTTCTCTCTTCATTTTGTTCCTGTGCCCAAATTAACACCTCGGGTATTTCAATTTTCATAAATAAATCTGCGTCTAGTAAAGTCATTTGTTCTGCTATCTGTTCGCTTTTAAAATCTAAAAGCGATGCTTGTTTCGTCGTTACACTGAGAGAAGATAAAATTGGTTGTGCGTATTGTAATTGTTTGGCTGCATGCTTTTCTAATATTTTCACTCGTAAAGCTTTAGCCATCGTTAAATCACCACTGCATACCAATTGCTGTACGAATTCCATTAAAGTTTGTAACAAGGTATCGTCAAGATCTGACATACTGGAAAAGAAAGTAAATATAATTATATAATCCTCTTATCTTATCTATTTCGTTTACGATTACTGTAACACTCACGTTAAATCACTGACTACTCTAACTAATAAGGAGAAAGCTTCTCGGGCTGCCCGTTGCTTCGTAACGTCTGGAGAACAGGAAAAACGTTGATGTCGTTTATGTAATTTTTGAATTAATTCAAGGGGTTGCATAAACGTTCTGTACGTTGTCAGAAAAGCTTCCTGATATAAAAAGTCTGTAACGGATGGACGTTAATTGCATCAATATTAATAAATTTTTACACACAAAAAAAAACGTTTACATCGATATGTTAAATATAATTCTTTTATTTAAGATATAACGAACAAACCTGATTCCTTTTCGTCTATGGCGGCACGAAAAAACGTATATATTAAATTATTAATAAAATTAAAATAACGAATTAATTTCTTTCCGCTAACTATTACGATTAAAAAAAAAAATATATATATATATATATATATATATACCGTGCTTATTAGCTTTGGTGGCATGAATTAATAACGCATCAGGATGTCCACCACGTATATCGGGTCCTTCTTCGTCAGGTTTTTTAAAAACTAAATATTTACTGATATCTAATTCATCCAAGATATTATCATCCTGATCTATATCCCTTAATTCCAAAGTGTTATCGCTAATGGATACGGAAGAAAGAGCATTACTCGCAGGTCTGGAAGTTGGTAACGCTATGTCTAATGCGGTACCAGTGATATTCTAAAAACAAAAAAAAAAAAAAAAAAAAGAAGAAAAGAACATTTCTGTTAATTGCTACGATATTTCTAAACCAGTCACTTTTTCTATTTCCTTTACCAATTTCACTGGAGTTGACGACACAACATCCTTTTTATCAATAAAAGCATCGCTATAAGAGGGCGGCTCATCAATTCTGACGGGAGTCGTTGATAAAATCGAATCAGACGTATGTATGCTTTGCATACTAATCGTAGGCTTTGGTGAAACTATAGAAGGTGTAACATTCGATTTGATGGATCGTGATCTCTTTGGTGGTAAAGCCGGAGGAAGACTAGAATTATTCGTTATTTCCGTAATGTTTGGAGTCATAGATATAGAAACGCTACGGAAGGAGAAATATTTTATGAATTATGCCAGTACATAAAAGGATATTTATCACGAGTGATATTTTTAATATTTATAATTCATTTACCTTGCTGCGTCGTGCAAGTTAGTTACCGTATGAGCCATAAAGGAACAAGATTGAGTCGTAGTCAGTGCCATTTCGTGTTGCTGCCATTCCGCTTGCATGGAATTGTAAGCTGCTACGGAATGACGAGTTCCAAGGCCAGAAATGAAGTCGTTGTTGCTGTGAGAGCAATTTCCAAACATCTCCATGTATGCCATAACTGTAATAAGTATAACGATTATAATAAAATCCACCAAAAATTAGTTTAAATTTTATACACGTGTGTTCGTGTGTGTGTGTGTGTGTGTGTGTGCGCGCGTGTGCGCGTGTGTAAAAGTTACGATTACGGATCTTAAATGAAAGTTACATAATTTTTTTTTTTTATAATACACAATACGATCGGGTTGGTTGACGCAAGCATGATATTTGCTGCAAAAAGATATCAAAGCATACTGTGTATGAATCGAGTTAAGACACTGATGCGAAAGCAAACACTTGTATGATATCAGTATCGTTTGTGTAAGGACGCGTACGAGAAGAGATCAAACTCACTGGAGTAAACTGAACATTTCCACGATCTTTCTCTTTTATTATTTACATTATAATTATGTATATATATATATACACACACATATATATATAGTTTTATATAATTTGTATTACACCCGTGAGATGAGTCAAATCGTAAGCTGTAATTAAAGCCGAGAATAAAATAATTCTATTTAAATGTAAAATAGATAACGATAAAGATCATAGTATGTTTGGCAATATATGTAAAAAATGAAGCTGACAATATAAAATGCCATGCCAAAATAAGCCCGGATCTTAATTCATGTACATACATAATCGTGGAAAATGAAAGACTTTCGTTTGGCGTGAAAGTGTTTGCTAAGTGTAGACGATTAATGTGGGCGGCATCCCACTTACCAGAATATGCCACTGATTGGAACACTGGGGGATACAAAACATTGCGTCAGTTTTTTTTTTCTTTCCTTTTCCTTTTTTTTTTTTTTTTTTTTCATTTAAGATAATTTCAAGTCGTCACTTCTTTCGAATAACTCTCTGTCATATTTATTTTTTTTTTTTTTTTTGAAGTATCACAAGAGCTTAAACACGTTAACATTTAAGTAACGAAGCTCGAATGACGTTGCAAATGCAAAGCTTAAACGCTATTACATCGTCGCTCATCACGTTTCTTAACGTCTAACGAACATTGAACTTTCGAGTAACTTACTATGCTTTTTTTTCAACGGTAGAGGCGGTGGTTTATTGGTATCCGAACTGTCGCCGTTACTGGTATGCAAACTGCAGGTAGACAAATGTTCATTCTCAGGTACATTGTCGTATTGCGACGGTTGACGTTCCCTTCTCCGTTTAGATCGTTTTTCTGGTAATGCAGGTGGTATCCCATTAGCATCGGACATAGTAATCGATTCCATTTCCTAGATAAAACAGAAATAACGTTTTTATAAAAAAAAAAAAAAAAAGTATAACGTCTATTATCGAGCACGATTCGACAACGATACGCATAAATAGCCTTACTCACGTTTTTCAATTTTTCTAACGAAACTGTGGTGTCGCCGCTTCCCGTTACGTTCATATTGTCCGCGGTACTTTTGGAACTGCTCATTGTTTTTTGCATAAAAACGGAACCATTGCTCTCGGACGTAAACTTTTGCTGATAAAGGGATTGTTGCTGGGTAGTAAACGTTTGTGAACTGTAACTGATACTGCTTTGTTGCGACGACCTCTTTGAAGTCGTACTAGAGGCAGTCGTGTAACTTTGAGATGAACTTCTTTGAGAATGCATCGATACAAAACCGGATTCGTGAGTTTGGGTCGATAATCTTTCTATTTTTCCATCTATGCCTGAAACATAACGATTCGAGTTATATACGGTTGAACAGTTTGTTCTACGATTACAAAATAATTCGAAATGGTTGTTATTTCTTTCGACGGAGTTTACGCGACGTTAGTATATTCCTTTTTATCCTCAAATGAAACGTTTAATCGCGTAGAAAATATGAAACGATGATACGACCGTTCCTCGTCGATAATGGAATCAAACGAATACACGAGGAATATTTCTTTCTCTTTTTTTTTTTTTTTTTCTTTTGGTAGGAACATTAATTATCGACACGCGTCTTCATGCATGTAATTATATTCTACACACCGGTAAACGGATTAAGAATTTCTTGTGGCGTTTGTTGTCCTAGTAACATAGTACTTGGTATACTGCTTTCGGAACTATCCCAACAAGCGCAATTAGAGGTCCCATTAACTTGCATACCTAAGGTACCAGAGCGTATCGTCGAGTTACGAGATTATTCTTGATTATTTTCCACCAGCAAAAATATTTCCTCTTAACGTTTATGGTAAATAAAAAATTAAAGAAACGATAGAACAAATGAAATGACGATAGGAGCCTTTAATTATGACTTACTTTTAATCGTAGCTATAAGACTGAGATCCATACTGTCATTGAGAGACTCGTCGTTTGGTCCCATGATCGCTCGGATTTCATCCTCGTCGCGCGAATGATTCAATGCGGAATCCAAACTACCAGCCGATGCACTTAGAATTGAAGATGAGTCCTCCGGTGACCTACTACGCAAGGAAACTCTATCGAGACTAGACGCTAAGAAACTCTCGGACTCGTCGAGTAACTGTTGAGTTCTGGTTCTTCTTTTTGGTGGTAAAGGGGGTGGTGTACCCGACGAACTGTTCTCCTCGGAGAAGCACACGTTCGTTCTACGAACGAATTATATAAATTTATTAATATTTATTAATATTATTAATTACCGTCTAATCGTCGATCGTAAACGTCGATCCAATTTACCTATCAGGAAGAGGAGGTTTTGGCGGTGGACTGGAATCCCTTAAAATCGATTCGGAACTATGAGAACTTCGAACGAGACTATTGTTGGCAGCGGTCTGTTCCAAGATCTCTCTTTCCCTTGGCGTTAAAGGTATATCCGGGAGCGAGTTCCTCTGGGGAGCAAGTTCCAATCCATATCCCGATGCACTGAATCAATATTTACCAATGACAAATGACTCTACCATCGTTAAAAAGGAAATTTATAACGCAACAACGACAACTGCACCCTACCGATTGTTAACCGTAATGCTAACGGGTTTCTGTCGATTAGATATCTTTTCGTGAGCGAGGGAAACCAAATTCTTAACTGCTTCTTCGACCAAACCGATAATATGGGTAACATTTTCGGTATCCAAAGCGGAAGATTGATCGCCGTGCAACAGGACGTCATCGCAGAGCTTTAATAACTGAGCGAGTGCTTGATAAACTTGATTGGTCGCGGATCCTAACGTCGAACTGTAAAGGAGAAAGGTTTATTAATTATAGATAAATTTTCAACGACGAAAAATATAATATTTACCTATTTTCATAGAGAAGATAGGACTTGAGTACGGTGTGTATGGTGGTAACAGTGTCGAGAACCACTGTCCCATTACCTGGCAACATTTCCAATTTCTTTTTCGAGACAACATCCCGAAAATGCAGAAGAGCAAGCTGCACCTGTCTCACGTGGACATGCAAGTCTCGTAAAGGATTTTTTTCAAGAGCAACTGCGTTATTATTATCCTTTCCTGAGGAGGACGAAGACGACGTTCCAACGACTCCAATCCCACCGACTCCATTTTTATCGCGTGGTGTTCGCGGCGAGGAAGGTGAACTCGCTCGGCCGACTCCTCCTCCTCCTCCTCCTCCTCCTCCTCCTCCTCCACCACCACCTCCACCTCCACCTCCTCCTACGACGCTCTCTGGGCCGCCTGCCCCTGTACCGCCGCTACCCGGAGAACGCATGTGTGAAAGCTTCTCCAAAAAGTCCTCCTTAAAGGAGCGAGCCCGACGCGCGAGCTTACCGCCGCGCGCCTTTCCGTTCGAACGTTCCTCGTTGCTCTCTGCAATTTTATTACGTTCTTTTTTCATTTATAATCGTATCATTATAATCACCTTACTCTTTCTATCTATTTTCCCTATGCGTACGCGAAACGATTGTAAATTTCCCACATCGTTTACGATGCACGCGCATCCTTTTTCTTCCCTCCCCCCTATTATTTCGATAAAATTTACTTTCTATTCTTTTTTTTTTTTCTCGTATTCTCGATGTATGTTATTTGTCATTGTATTTAGTATGTAGTATTCTATGAGTTTATGTGTGTGTATATATACATATATATTGCGTTATTAGTATCGTAAATATTATAATTAAGTTAGTAGTGACAAAGTATCATTTTGTTTTATGATACGAACGAAGCTTCGAATAAGTTAATGAATTAAGAAGCATGCTTTTTCTTAAGGGTTAACAGATCGTTCTTTCTAATTCTTAGAAACTTTTACTCCGATCGGATAAAAAGTCTCGCGAACAATTCTTCCTTCTTTTTATCGGAAATAATGGAACAAAGAAATGTAGAAAGGATGAAAACATCGTGGTATCTACGAGGAGGCTTTCGAAATAGCTTAAACACCGAAAGAGGATTATTCCAAGATGGTGCCTTCGGACAAGGAACTAAATTTAGTGTCGGAAGGCTGGAAGGAGCGACGAAAATACGATGAAATACTATGAAATACCAGAATGAAGAGAGCTTTCGAGTATGCTCATACACGCCTATTAGCGTAATCGATCTCAACGATATTAAAAAAAAAAAAAAAAGAAGAAGAAAAAAAAGAAAAATTCATATTTTATATCTAATCTTAACTAATCGATCAAACAATCCTGGTAACATCTTTTTTTTTTTTTTTTTTTTTTTATAAACAATCCTTTTCTATTAGTTTTACATTAAATTAAATGCTCGTTTTCATTGGCATAAAAAATATGAAATATTTAAGAAGATAATCTTTCACAGAGAGATATTGAGAAAGTGAGAATTAAAACGATAGAAAAGGAACGAACGGAAAGTTTAAAGTATAACTTTAAGAATCTGAGTCATCGACAAAGATGATGCGGTAATCACGTCACGTTCAAAAAGGAATGCGAATAAACGATATCGATCCTTGAGAACTATGAATTTCATTATAATACAAATATCAAATCAAAAATATATTTCAAGATATCACGAAATCGAGCAAAGATGTCTGATTAATATCATCGCAATTGTTATTTTAAATTGAAACAATAGAATTAATAAGAAGGACGATAAAATTAGCGGGGAGAAAGCCCGCCATTTTTCGAAGCATTTTCTTTTTCTCTTTTAATGAAAAAAATTCGCGATGTAAAAATTATGAACACTGAATACCTACACTCACTTGAATAAAAAAAAGAAAAGAGAACCACAAATTCGTCTCGTTTATGAGTAAACGGAAATATGACGAGGAAAAAAGAAAAGAAATATATATATATATATATATAAAGGTCACGTGACTCAGGAGGGAAATACGAGACAAGAAACGTCCGGGCCGTAAGGCGTGTGCGCATCGACTGCTTAACTAACTTGGCTCGTCGGCCCCCGTCGGTTGTGTATCCCTTCACCCCACCCTTAAGTCGTCACAAGCAATATGGTCTTTCTCTCTCACGCGTCAGCCTCTACACGTTTCGTTTCGTTTCTTTTCTTTTCTTTCTTTCTTTCTTTCTTTCTTTCTTTCTTTCCTTCCTTCTTTCTTTCTTTCTATCTATCTTTATTTCTTCTTCGTACATCCATGTCATCAACACATACACCACGCCTATTTTGCGTCCGTCATCCGATGCTTTTAAAACGTGACGATAGTTCGGTTAAGGTTAAATAAAATATGCGTTTGATATTCGAAAATAACGGATTACGTTTTTTAAACGTTCATTATTTGTTTGTTTTTTTTTTTTTTTTTTTTAACATTCACGGTAACAACATTTGTCACTACTTCTTTTATCGTTGCTTGTTACTTGTAAAGTAGTTTCGATATCGTTCATTTTTATTTCGATATTTTCAAATTTATTCGTTGCTTTGACTCGCGTGGTTAAAGAATTATCAATTAAATGTTAACACGGATACGCGTAATGATTTAATTCCAAATACGTATATTATATAATTCATTCAAGATCGTTAACTTGTTTTTAACAGTTTATCGCAATATTATATCATTAATTATTATTTTGTTTTCATTTATCTAATCGTTCATGCTTTCGATATGAACGTTTAGTAACTTTTTAGCGGGTAGTTCATAAATTATAACGTCGATTAATTTAAGGTTAACGTACGTTTAAATAATTAAAACGGTTTGTTTTCTTTTTCTCTCGACAAAAACTCTCTCAAAGAAAATTATTCGAAACTTGTACGAACAAAGAGGTATAGATTTTAAAGGAGTAAAATTATCGATTACCTTGCGTACTGCAGATCGAAAGAGAATCAGAGAAATCGTTATTGAGATCGGTCACGGCCAACAACAAAGGTACAGAGGTATTCTTGTACGATCTTGATTTCGTCGAGGATTTCTTTTGTACGGAATAAGTTCGTAGACGTCGTCTGAAGATCGGCGAGTCGAAAAAAGAATCGTCATATTGTGGCATATCTGATCTCGAATCAATCTCTTTTTTATTAAATAATATCGGAGAAACGCAATGTCAAGTAAAAATATGACGTAATCGTGATGTCGCCATCTTCAAAAGCAACTATTATTTTCGATTAATCGAAAAGACGAGAGAAAATATATGCTCGAAACAATCTCCAATATTACCAACATATTCGAACGTTTCATAACCTTTCAAAAACATAACGATAAACTTTACAATATTTCTTTTCTTATTATTTCTTATCATTTATTCGTTAATGACCGTAGATACGTCTACTCTAAGGGTCATAATTGGCATTATTCTTTCTTTTCAAGTAAGTTTTCAAATTCGCACTATTACTCGATTGTTTAAGAATAAGATGAATTAAGAGAGAGAGAGAGAGAGAGAGAGAGAGGGAGGGAGGGGGAGGGGGAGAGAGAGAGAGAGACGAAGAAGATCGAATTAAAAGGAAAATATCAGACACTAATCGAAGAAAGGCAGGACGATTTATAAATCAATATTAAACTTGTCGAACCGACGACGATGTACCAACTACGTGTGGAGATTGGGGACTGTTAATATCTCTGACTTTGGCCGGGAATAAAGCTTTGTCTATTTTAGCGGGTCAACCAACGAGAGCGAACGAACGAGCGAACGAGCGAGCGAGAAAGAGGAGAAAAGTGCGTGCGATAAGGTGGGGGTGTTGCGAGGGGCAGAAGCAACAGCGGCAGCAGCAACAGTAAGCTCGAGGAGGGCTGGGGAAAGAGGTTAACCTACCACTTGTTTCTTCCTTTTGATTAAATAAGAAGAGAGAATGAAGGAGAATGATCAAGGTGACTGAGAAAAAGAATAAGAATCTTCGAATGATTTGTTCGTGGATCGTGAGACGAATCCAAGAGATGTATTTACGAACTTTACGAAAAAGTTAAGTTAACCTATAAATAAATAAAAACTAAAAAAAAAAAGAAAAAAGAAAAAGAAACAATTAGACAGAACGATTTGTTCGTGCGAATTTTGTCAAAAAGGATTTATTTATGGATCGATGAACGAACCATTGAAAAATTTATTTTCGAAAAAAAAAGTAAAATTCCTATTACCGATTCCTAAATAAAAAGTAAAAATACACATACGCAAAACAAATAACATGACAGGTCAATTTATTCGCATGAATCGATCTAAATCCGTCGTCCCTAAAGATAATCGAGAAGGTGTAATAATGTTGAGCCGCAACAATGAGGTGTAATAAAAGTTAGTAGGTTATCCAACATTTGATCGAACTCTTTCTCACGCATACACACATGAAATCCCTCGTAGATCAAAACGCATATCAGCTTTGATAAGCTACATCTGTTAAAGTTATTCGTTCATGAACTAAACCACCTATCCGCCGATAATGTCTCCTATTCGTCGTCACTGGTAAAAAAAAAAAAAAAGAAAAAGGGGGGGGGGAAGAAAAAGAGTACGTAAAGAAAATATTAATCAAGGATGATCCATCTTGAAAACTATGTAACAAGTACCAGCCATGATTGCGAATATAATTCGAAGATATTTGGAAGAATATGCTCGATACTGAATTAGCTCGCAAGGGAAGAACATATGTTTTTGACGTTTGACCAGAAAGAAGGGCGTTCTTAAATAGTAATCTCGAGGCTCCTTTGAAATTCGTTGTTTGAAAGAAGATCGAAAAAGCCGGTAAGGATAAAGCGAGTAGCGGTTTAGTTTATAAGGGCGTTACCGTTTCAATCGGAAAATAATATTGGATCGCGATCGAGAGAAGCAGTTATCCTTTGACGTAAAGTCTTCGATGCTAAGTAAATGGGGATGCGAGGGGACGTGGGGGGAGGTGAAGTAGGGTTGCGCCGTCTTCGTCTGTCAAAAGATACATACGCGAGTTTCGCACGTAAGAGAAGGTAAAACGTTGATCGTAGAGAGAACTTACCTCCATGCTTGTCGGATTTTGGTGTGGAAGCCATCATGGTCGAGCGTTACTTCGTATTTAAACGATATCACAGAGTCTCAACATTTTTGCAAACAGCCGCGTCGTGAGTTACGAAGCAGTGGCTGCCGCACTGTTTTCAGTCTGATATAAATCCGACTTGCACCGCTACATCTTCGTTCGTCGGCCATTTTTCAAGAGGCTTCGGGGGTAATAAACGCCATCTGCTGAGGGACGTTGATAAACTAAGCCGACAAGATGGCCGACACAGTGTTCATCGCGGCGTACTGACCAGCGAACGTATTACTTTCGATTTATCAACGTTTCTTACCGCGATAACGCGAACTCGTAAAAATTCAGAGGTACGAATCGCTTGCGATCGACTTTCCTCGTTTACGATCGTACGATATTTCTCTCGATAACTATTACGTATACGTCGTGTGGATCTCTGGGGGTCTGTCGTTCGACGCATCGACCGTCAAAGACGCCGCTCGCGAAAAGCTTGCGATGATAGGGCGGTGGCGCGATCGTCGTACATTCTTGCGAACAAGTTTTAACCGTGCTCTCCCATGTACTGTGTAGTACACTCCGAATAGAAAATTCAAAGTTCTCCTTTGGACCGCTCTTGTATATATATATATATACATACATATATACATATACATATACATATACATACACATACACGGAAAGATATACGACGAGAAAGAGCGCGCCGTTCGAACGCGCAAAGAGCGACGATCGGATAATATCGAAGATGGGCAATATTGGATTGCAACAACATTACGAGACTGCCAAGAAGACGGGAGCACTGAGATTGTCGCAAAAAAAACTCGACGAGTTTCCATCGAATCTACGTACATTGGCGCATCTTTTACGCAACTTGGATATCTCGGAGAATAAATTTACTAGATTACCCGACGAGATCGGCGAGTTTACCTTGTTGAAACAGATCAATTTGAGTCGTAACAGGCTTACGACTTTGCCAGAGATCATCGGGCTTTTGTCGAAATTAGAATGTTTCAATGCAAGTTCGAATTACATAGAAAAGATACCACGTTCCTTTTCTAAATTATCACATTTGAAGCAAGTTAATCTTTCTGACAATCGCATTACCGAATTCCCTTTAATGTTTTGCGATTTGAAACATCTCGACGTATTGGATTTGTCGAAGAACAAATTGACGATAATACCGGACGCTGCCTCCTTACTTTCGGTAACCGAGTTAAATCTCAATCAAAATCAAATTTCTATTATATCGGACAGAATAGCCGAATGTTCGCGTCTGAAAACTTTACGATTGGAAGAAAACTGTTTACAATTGAACGCCATACCGACCAGGATATTGAAAGAGTCTAAGATATCGATGTTAGCGTTGACAGGGAATCTCTTCGAGATGAAACAATTCGCTGACGTTGAAGGATACGACGATTATATGGAGAGATATACGGCGGTGAAAAAGAAAATGTTTTGAGATCGTTAAGATTACGAACGCATCTCGTTGTCACGTTAGAATTAATAGTAAACGCACATACACCTTCTCACGTACTTTTTTCATTATACCTCTCCTACCCTGCGCCGACAAATTTGTCATCGTGTATGTTCTCTAACGATCTTTGTATATACACACACACACACACACACACACCCACACAAACACGTTTGTATCTATTTCAAGTGTAAATTTTATGAAAAATAAATTATATCATATATTTATTTTTAATATGACCTACTGTATTAAATATTAAACTATCCTTTACACGCGAAATCTTAATGAAATATTTGCTTCAAGTTTTTTACGATCATGGATATTATTTTTAATATTATTTTGTTGCGACAAACGAACGTTAATTGTTCAAGTATTAATAATTATTCTCCGGAAATTATTATGGTTAAAGAAAACAATATCGAGAAAAATTCGTTGAATACGTTATGGACGTGACTGTACCACGACATAGAGAGAACATACCCTGACTAATTTATAAAACAACTGTGTATACAAATTTGTACGAAAATTTCGCAAATTTTCATCTTGAAAATCAATATAATTCGTGGATGATAATTATCATATTAATTTGGGCTCGTAATCGATGTCTTTTTTAATTGTTTATATTATATCTGCATCGTGATACGATTACGAACGGCTATCAATCCTGTAGTCTGAACATTTCGGGCCCCGTTCTTCGATGAAAAGATATTCAGTATTACAAAGATACGTACGCATATATATATTTTATATAAATATTTCGAAGAACGATTCGCGGTACGAAACGTCTGCGAGAAGTATCAGAAAAAAAAATTTTGTTACAATCGAATGCTTAAAAAATTTCTGATTGGAAAGAGGTAGAAAAAAAAAAAAAAAGAAATAATCACGATCGGGGGGAAAAAATGTAAATGGTAGAGGGTAGAAATTTTGAAGGTTACGTTCCTATGACGTCCATGTCAACGCCGGTAGTGCATGCTTGACTAACGTAGTGTCTCAAGCAAGTGTTTCTTCCAAGATGGCGAACGTAGTTCGTTCGAATTTTCAAGTAACACAATGAAAAGGTATACCGAGCTTTATTCTCGGTTGTGATGTATTTAATCGAGGAAAATTCGTTTTGGTGATCCGGCGTCCTCGGACGTCGCGCGTTGTCGCGCGTGACTCGAGTGGAAGTGATTACGGGCCGCCTGTGCGTGCCGCTCGTGCGTGCCGCCCGTGCGTGTCTCGTCGTTCATTTGCCACGAAAGAAGATAGAAGAAAAAGGAAAGGAAGGAAGGGAAGGAATAAATAAATAAAGAAATAAATCGACCACGGGAAAGGGTTGAGAACAACAACGAGACAACGATATAAACAAAGAAGAAAAGATTTGCGTAAAACATTGCAGGAGGAAGAAGGGGGAAGAAGAAAATTGGAAGAAAAATAAAAATATACATATAATAAAAAGAAAAAGAGCGAGAGCGAGAGAGAGAGAGAGAGAGAGAGAGAGAGAGAGAAAAGTGAGAAGGGTGGTAGAAAGGAAGGAAGGAAGGAAGGAAGGAAGTAAAAGAACCGTAAAAAGAGGAAGCAAAGAAGAAGCTGAAAAAAGACATAGATTGATAGATAGATAGATGGATGCATAGATAGAAAGAGAGAGAGAGAGAGAGAGAGAGAGAGAGAGAGAGAGAGAGAGAGAGAGAGAGAGAGAGAGCGAGATATATATATATATACACACATTATATAGAGAGAAAGAGAGAGAGAGAGAGAGAGAGAGAGAGAGAGAGAGAGAGAGAGAGAGAGAGAAAAGAAAAAATAAAGGAAGGAAAAATAAAAAAAAAAAAAGAAAGGGAGAGAAGATAGAGAGGTTGGCTTTTTTATCCGCAGCAACGCGTGAGTACGCGTCGTCGTCTTTCGACGGGGGCGGATTGACCGTCTCTGCCGTTGCTGCTTTTGCTTCTGCTCCGCCTCCTGCTGCTCCTTGTATCGTATCGTATCGTATCGTATCGTATCGTGTCGTCTCGTATCGTATCGTATCGTATCGTCTCGTCTCGTCTCGTCTCGTCTCGTCTCGTCTCGTCTCGGCTCGTCTAGTCTCGTCTGGTATTTTATCGTTAACTCGAACGAGTTTCTCTATGACCGAACACATTTGCAAATACCTGACGCAAGTTCGAAAATGAGGTAGGAACGTTGCAAGTGATTTCTACCAGAGGAAAGAGCCCCGAGGTACGAAGATCCCCGTGCAGAATGGTGTGTGCAAATTCTTTTCGAGTATCCAAAACGTAGCCTATTCGTTCTTTTCCCATTTTTCTTTTTCCGTTTCCTTTTTTCGTCATCAGCCCAACAAATCGTTCTTTTTTCTTTTCTTTTCTTTTTTTGTCTGAGAAAATCACTTTCATTTTTCGCCTTTTACTTTTTCCCTCCCTTTCTTCTCTCTCTCTCTCTCTCACGCACACTTTTTCTCCAGTTTTTTCAGATCCATTTTCCTATGTGTCGTATTCCCTCCTTTTTTTTTCCTTTTTTTCCCTTTTCCAAATTTTGTCCAAATTGTCTGCTCGTTCCATCTCCGTACCGAGGCATTTAATTTGATAATTGCGATATTGTATTTGTTTATACTTACGCGAAGGTGAAGAGAGATATTTTGTAAGCATGTACTTTGTTTTTTTTTTGTTAAAAGCTACTATTAACGAGATCTCGATTATCTTTGTACTTTATCCATAGGCCTTCGTTGTTCTACTCGTTGGTAAAAATTGTTTCTTACTAAGGTTTGTTGTTTTAGAAATAGAACAGAAAATGTCAGAACTTGAGGAAAGTCTGGCAGCGCCGGATAGTACAACGAGAGAACAACGTCTTGGTTTCTCTCATGGAGACGACGTATTACTCCAACACAAAGATGGAAAATATTACTTGGGCACCGTCGTGGAGGTATCTGGTATTGTTAATCCATTTGAATTTCTTTATCGAATGTTTGTAATATTTTTTTTGCATTGCGCTTAGGTGGATTTGGCTAGAGAGAGATGTCTTGTCAAATTTATGGACAATACGTCCTCTTGGTCGTCGGTCAAAGAGCTGACAAAATTATCAATGCCAGATTCGGATGTTATGTGCGTTCTCTGTAAAAAATCCGAGCCTAAGACCGATAATGACATCGTCGTGTGCGATAAATGCGGACGTGGCTACCATCAGCTATGTCATCAGGTATATATATTTCAAATTGCACAACTTCTCTTCGATCGTTATTCCTAACGCCGTCATATATTTTCAGCCTCAAGTATCAAAAGAAGAAACAAGAAGCGATTCGAATTGGATGTGTAAAAGATGTATGGATAATCAGACGAGAAATCGTGAATCTGGAGAGATTAAGAAATGTATGGTTAAAGTAAATATTAGGAAAGTTTGTAGCGGTAGAGATCAACCTCAACCACCTCCGGATGATATGACAAAATTACCATATGACGTTAGTATATATCGCAGGCAATAAAATATTGCACTCGATAGATGTGTTTTTCGTTAATCGTATTAACTGGTAATATATTATAGCCTGATATGTTGAGCTGGGACGTACATCATCGAGTGAATGCGGAACAAATTTATTGTTATTGTGGTTTAAACGGAGAATGGTACACGCAAATGTTGCAGTGTGCTCGTTGTAAACAATGGTTCCATGAAAAGTGTGTTAGTTGCTTAAGGTACCCTCTTTACAGCGGAGATAGGTAAGATATTTGGATGAAATTAAAAGTTTACTCTCCAATTTCTGACGTTGTTTTCTTTTCTTTTCTTTTTTATTTTTTTTTTTTTTTTCTTTTGTTTTGTTATTCACATTTCAGATTCTATGTTTTTATTTGTTCGACGTGCAATTATGGGAAAGAATTCGTACGACGTTTGGAATTGAAATGGGTCGATTTAGTGCACCTGATGTTGTACAATCTGACTGTTTACAATGCAAAAAAGTATTATGATTTAGATACGGTTATTATACCTTATGCCAATGACAATTGGAATTCTTTGCAACTTCCACCACGCGTAAGAAAGTTATTCAATTTATTTCTATATTTTTAGTAATTATTAATAAATTCGATTTTTAGCCTAACTTTGTATTATTTTCTAGATTCGTGATGTCAGCGTTCAAGTACGCAGAGAATCGATACTAGCTATATTAACCAATAATAGGAATAGATTCAAGTGTGGAAGAGAAATTAAAAAACGTACCACAATATGGGGTCTTAGAGTTAGATTACCACCGCCGTGTCCTGTCGTTAATCTTCCAGCGTCTGGAGTAATAGATGATTCGGTATTACGTAGATGCTGGGGTTCTAATAAAAGACTACAATATTTA
>OU427014.1:355000-430000 GCA_911387935.1 Dolichovespula saxonica
TTTTTCTTTTTTTTTTTCCTTTTTTTTTTTTTTTTGTTCTTTTTAATTTACGTATATGCATGTGAGTTCACGCGAGTGATTTATCAGAACGCTCTTGAATAGATTAAAGGATAAAAATAAGGAAAAAGAAAATAGTTAATTAAGGGAGAAATAAATCGAGAAAAACAAAAAGGTTCATATCGATAAAGAAGAAAACTGAATTTTCAATGCCGCTACTGCTGCTGCTGCTATCTATACGGAGGCTTAGTAATTAAAAAACTCTTTTCTTTAATGATCTTGATCGTTTCGATAAAAAAAAGTTAATTAATCAATTTAATGCTAGGATAAATTAATTTTGGCTCATAATGACTTAAATAAGGAAAATTATGATTAAACCAAGAGAAAACAAATTTTACTGCCATTTAACGTACGTAAAACGTATTATATGCCGTTGTGTGGCGTGTATGTGTGTGTGTGTGTGTGTGTGTGTGTGTGTGAATGCGCGCGCGCGTGTTGCCTGCGTATGTGTATGTATGTAACATCTATTCGTTTCTCCAATTTTCTCCTATATATAATTCTTTTTAAAATGACCTATCTTGTAGACTACTTTTTACATATGCATACGTGTTTACAGTCGGGGAAATTTTCCAAACAAAATCTTTTTTAATCTCTCAATTCGTTCAAACGTGTTAATTCCTGCGAAAATCATGCGAACAATTCAGCGAAGCTCAATCAATAATCGCATGAGAATATTTCTAAAACCTAACCTCGAAGTTTCGTAGAATTATATAAGAACTTTCAAGAAGCGTTATGCTATATGCAAAAAAGTACGTTTCATAAACATATTTAATATTTCCATATCGCTTTCGCATACGTAACGTTACATTAATCTCTTAATCTCGATCTCATTTATAAATAGTATAATACATTTATAATTGTTACATTACCAATTACATGCCATTAATAATGTCCATTATAAAAGACCATAAACATGCCAAATATTCGCCCATGTGTATAAGCATGACGCTTCTGTGTCGATATATTATTATCGACATTAATTAATTAATTAATTAATTAATTAATGTTTCCTTTATTTTCTTTTTACCTCGAAATATTCGAATATAAAAATTTAATTATATAACGACGAATTGTGAGCGAATATCTTTTTTAGATAACGTAGAAAGATACGGTATGTGAATTATATACTGCGATTTTCAATGCATGTGTTCTCTATGTCAAACATATTTGATCGAAAGCAATGATTTCTGAAAAAGATTTTTAAGATCAAGCTAATCAACTGTGAATAAATAGACACAAATAGACAGAAAGCGAGAGAGAAAGAGAGAGAGAGAGATTAGAAATAAAAAAAAAGTATGAATGATTGTTTGTTAATTAGTACGTTGTGTGGATGGAAATGTGAAAAAAATGCCAATAAAAAAAATAATAATAATAATATTGCGTTTGTTCGAAGATTCGAATTAAATACGAGCTTGTGTGAATAAAAGAATGAAACAAAAAAGACAAAATAACTGACAAACAAACAAAATCAAATCAACGATAAGATTATTCTTCTCGTAGACTTTTTTAATTATTAAACGCAGTCTTTTTTTTTTAGGTTACGCCGTCAGAAATATTCATCTATATTTCATTTCTTTTTTGTTTTTCCTTTCGTACATGCATTTATTTCTCTTTTTTAGTTTATAAACAAATTATTAATCAAGACAATTCATGTGTATATACACCTACTGTACTGTTATAGGAGTATTATTTAGCATAACCTAACGATCCTTCTTTCTTTTTTTTTTTTTTTTTTTCCTAAAGCTTTAAATCATCGATCGAAACATTTTTGATAATGACGTTTTTGTTATTATTATTATTATTATTATTATCATCATCAATTTTACAATATATATATATATATATATATATATATATATATATATATATATAAATGTATGTATGTATGAATAGGGACACATATGTATGTGTGTGTGTATGATTAGAGATAGAGAGAGAGGGCTCTGTACACATATATGCACACGTATATGTATATATAATTTGAATTTAAGGTTAACAACTCTATGAAATGTTTTTTCAATTCTTTTTTCTACTTTTTTTTTAAGCGAGCTTTCAATCGAGCAATTCGCAAATCGATTGATCAAACGATATTTTTTTTTAACTCATGATCATGATCATTTTTTATTTAACACATCGAGAATTGCTCCTTGAGAAAACCCGTTGTCCGTGTTCATTGTTATATTAATAATTATTAATATTATTATTATTATTATTTTTTAACTCAGCTTGTGTATAAAGAGACTGATACATAAATTTTCTTACTCGTTCATATATATATATATATATAAATATATATATATATATATGCATGTATGTATGTATGCTAGTATGTATTCATTCGGTTTTCATCATTTTCATTGATATAACTCGATCCACGTACAAACTTATTGAAGGAGTAATAGAGATCATCGATCGAGGACCAACGATCGTAGAATCATTGATGTGTAAAGAAAGAATAAATAAATGATATGTGTAAACTAATTGAACGTTCAAAATCTAAACAACATAACCTAAAAAAAACCTATCGTATGTAAATTAATTCAAATTAATTACTTTGTGAATCATTCGTCCTACTTGTTTCTTTTTTTCTTTTTCTTATATACGAATAATCATTCCTCTTCAATGGAAAATTTTATCGTACGATTTTTTTTTTTTCACAAAAGAAGAATTGGAAATTATGGATTAAATGAATAAAAATCGACTAAACTGGGAAATTCAACGTAGCATCGAAAGCCCCCCTCTCTCTTCCCCCCCCCCCGTATTTGACGAATCGAATCGCTAAGGTTTCCATGACAACGAATGTTTCCCCTTTAAATAACAGTTATGGCGGACACTGAGGGTAAGTTTCTATACGTCACACGTTGCTTATAAGCATAATCGAAGTTTGGGATAGTGTTTCGGTGCGTGTCCCCAGTGATACAAGGTTCGTTCCTTATTTCTTTTTTTTTTTTAAATCACAATCATCACCGCCTCTCTTTTCTAATCTCCAAAAAATCGAATCACGTGCACCGGATAAAACGATACAATTTGATGAGAATAGATTGATCATTTTTATTTATTTTTTTTTTTGTTTTTTCTTTTTCTTTCTTCAAGGAAGGCTTTGTTCTTACGACGTTAACATATTGTCAAAGCTGTACGATGCTTTGACGTTGTTAAAATGTCATAACGCTGTAAAAGGAAACTTGTAAGATCTCGTAGGCGAAACTAATATCGCGGGGGCGACATGACGTCTTGTTTTTATCCTCGTCGTTTCTTTCCCAGAAGAATTAGCTTAGTCGCAGGTAATCTAGCTTCTCCTATTCATTATATTTTCTCCTAGTCCGAGAGAACGATTCCGAGTATTTTTCTTCTGATCCGGAGAAGAACGATAATTCGAAAAAGGGGAACAGAATCGTTTGACGTTCGAAAAAGGGATAAGCCGAAAGGTGTATTATTTATCGCGTGTGAATCACGAATCAATGAAATGACGAAGACGACGACGATGACGACGACGACGACTATAAGAAAAATGTCTATAAAATCTTGGTACGTACGTTCGCATGCATTTTTACGATGAATTTTTTACACGCAAATTATATCGCCAATTTGGCAATTCCTTTATTCTTATCATCTTAATGCTTGTACGTTGCGTGTATATTTAACGAAGTATGCCGATAAAAAAAAAAAAGATTATCGATTATAGTCGGAAATTATTTGTAATCGATAATTTAACAACCGATTACTGTTCCGTTAAATTATAATCGATAACTTACCGACAACGGATCTTCATTGTATATTGTGCGTATAACGTACAAGCATAGAGATCGAATTAGATCAGAAAATATATTGACAATTATATTCCATTATAATGGTTATAATATTAACGCGAGTGTATTGTAAATTTATTACGAGATAAAAAAAAAAATATATATATATATATATATATATATATATGTGATCGAAAGAAAAATTTCTGTCGATAATTTACCAACAGATTCTCGTTGAATGAATCGATTCGAGGACATAACTTTGAGGAAAGATATTATTCGAATAAATGGAGGGAGATGCAGCCGAGGTATTATTGCCCTGTGCAATTTGTACGCGGACATTCATGCCACGGTCTTTGGAAAAACATTCAAAGATATGCGAACGAGCTGCGGCAAAGAAACGAAAGCCATTCGATTCGGCCAAGCAGAGAATTCAGGGTACCGATCTCGCGGAATTTCTACCGCGACAGGAAAAGAAGAGACATTCGAGCGACGAGAAACGTAAATCGTCATGGAAGGAGACTCACGATGATTTTTTACGAACGATTAGGGCCGCACGTAGCGAAACGGTAAACCTTTCGATCTAACGAATGAACGCGATAACATTGATCTATATTTAAAATTGAGTTTTTTACGTAATTAATTTGTTGCATCGTTCGCGACGACGAGACAGATGAATTATTAATGAACCCCGGATAAATAATAATTTCAGGGAAATATAATGATCGATCAAAGGCAATCGAGTTCCCAGGCGTCTTCGGGCGCACCGATGAGAGCAAACGAAAAGGGTACGTGTCCAACGTGTAATCGTCAATTTGGGGTTAAGGCATACGATCGACACGTAGCCTGGTGTAAGGAGAGATCTACGAGATTACCTATAAGTCCGGCTACGAAGAACGTCGCTAAGGAACGTTTGGAAGCGCGTATGAAGTATCGTGCGCCTACTTTAAAAAATCGTCGAAAGAACAATCGCGAGAAATATTCTCAGAGTTGTACGTCCGTTAAAACACCTAACAGGGTTAGGGAAACTCTTTCTGTACCGGACAATACTCGTGAGAAGATCAAGGAGAATATTATCGATTCGCAAAAACCAATCGTCACGTGAGTATTACGCGACTGCTCTAGAAAATAACAACTTTGTTGTTAATCTTTATTTTTTTTTCTGTTTTTTTTAACGTCTCGGAACGATAAAGTCTAAGATGTAGTCCGATATATTGATGTTATATATATTATTGTTACGTTGAATTACGTCGTTACAGTGGCCGAGGGGATCAATCGAATAACAGGGAAACCTACAATTTGGGAGATTCTAGAGAAGCAACGAAACGTACCATAGTTAGGTAAGCTTTTTTCCCCTTTTTGATTCTTCTTCATAGAATTAGATTAGTGTGTATTATAAAACGTGATGTGTGGTGTGCACGAGGAGAAGGGAAAGGGCAAAGGTCGTTTCGAATAAAGAAACTCCTTCTTTCTTCTCCTCCTTTCCCTATTTTACTTCCGATCGGTTTTTCCTTTCTCTCTCTCTCTCTCTCTCTCTCGTATCATCCTTGACCCTTTTTCCTTCTCCTCAGGCAAACGTCCTCTTTGCGTTCGATCGTCCCCGAACTGAGAACTATGAACCCTTCCCTCGAAATCTCCTTAAAACACAAGAGAGCACCAGAGACTAAGACATATAAAAACGATTCCGTCGAGTACACCACGAAATCCGAAAGGATTCAAGGGGGTACGATAAAAATAAGAAGATTGGATGGTAAAATGATCGACGATTATTACGACGGATCTTTCGATATCTCTCCTATAGATCGCAACGAGAAAAAAAATCGCGCGCTAACATTATCCGGGAGATCGGTAAAGGTCGACCGTATTATGATCACTGCTAGAAATCAAGGCAATTCGAAAGTAAACGACGTCGCCGTTAACGATAATATCGTTGAGATGATCGTACAACCTTGTAATATATACAACGACGACCACGACAACGACCACGACAACGACCACGACGACGACGACGACGACAACGGTGAATTAATCACGTGGGAAGGAATGAAAATTAATCGAGGAGAGTTTAATCGGACCAACGCAAAGGACAATCTTGCCGGAGAAAATACATCGGAAAATTCTCGTCGACTCAACCGTTCTTATTTTCGTTCGGGCAATAAATCTTTCGATAAAAATAAGAGAGATCGAGAGATAACCCCCGTTGAAGATTTATTCGTCCAAAAGGATAATAATAATAATAATAATAATAATAATAATAATAATAATAATAATAGTAATAATAATAATAATAATGGTGACTTTGAAAATGATCGAACGGAAAATATAACTTGGTCGAATGCTATACAAAGATTAAATCGTACTTACTTGATCAAAGATTCCGACGATCATGAGATCGTTAATAAAGACATTTCTCGCGATTCAAATCTATCTAACGATTCTATCGATATTAATGATAATGAAATTGTTGGATCGATCTTGGCTCGAGAAGATCATTTTGAAAATGATCGTGAAAAGATTGAGATCGATTACGAGATACAATCGGATCATGAATCAACGTCTAATTGTAGCTTACAGGAAACTAAATCGGAGTTTTATGCTGTAGAAAATTGTAATGAAATTCAAGAAAATTTTAATAATGATGATGATAATAATAATAAATCCGAAGAAGCGTTTTATATAAATTCAGTCGATGAAAATAAAATGATCGATGATATCGTTCCATTATCATCTTCTTCGGATATAGAAACTGTCGTTAATCGGACGAATGATTCATCGGAAAATATAATAATCAATGGAAACATTGTAACATTGGTTCAAGAAAAAAGAGGAGAAGAAGAAGAAGAAGAAGAAGAAAATAATTCAAGTTTTATTGACTCTACAGATAAGAATGTTTCATCTCACTCGCTTGGATCTATCGTTCCAACTGATATAAAGTCCAAAGAACCAAATAACGTATACGAATCGTCTACGAATAAGGAACTTGATTATGCCAGTGAACAAGAAGAAGAAGAAGAAGAAGAAGGAGAAGAGGAAGTAGAAATAGAAGAGGAAGAGGAAGAGGAAGAGGAACAAGATATGGAAAACAATGTAGATGATAAGGAATTAAAGATGATCGATCGCAAAGATCGCGAGAATGATCCGAAAAGATATTCATCGATGAATTCGAAAACCCATAGAATAGGATCCATCAAAATTAATAGTAAAATTCAAGAAAATTTGAATTTGCTTCGTGGTAGTACCGACACATTGATATCGTCCGTCGAGGCGATCGATTACGTTAATAACAAACGATCGAATCGCGTGAATTCGATCTACGAAGAGGATAACGTCGATCGATCTTATAGAATCGAAGATCGTTATGATAAATATGAATTATTACCCGAGATTAAAAGAGATATTACAATGGGAAAAAATTCACAAATTTTCGATCAAAATTATTATTGGAAGAAAACGTTGAAATTTTCCAACGATCGATCGATCAATGATCTGATGTCACATAATTACAGACAAAACAGGCTACACAAAAGAAATCCAAAAATCCGTATCCTCCCACCGATCCTTATAGATTCTTCTTCTCCGAGGATTCAAAGGTGAAAATCTAATATAAAAAGAAAAATAAAAACAATAAAAAAAAAAAAAAAAAAAACAACCATCATTTTCAATATCAAAATCGATCATCCATCGAATTTATAGGACTTCGAAATCATCTAATCGTCCTCAATGGAGTAATTACATGCGCAGACGACCGGATTTTAATCTCGTGCTTAGGTGTAGAATGTAAGTCGGTACAGTCCGCACGTGTTAATTTCTCATTCGCATTAATCCATTCTCATTCAATTAACTTAGATATTTGACGACGTTCTTTTATTTAGCATGGATTGTCTAATAGATATTAGTTGCACGTGTGTGTTAATTATGTTAGATATGTCATGATGTGCAAAAATTTGTGTTCGTTAAATTAAAAATGATTTTTGCTTGCACGATGCGTTATTCTTTATTATCTATCTCTTAGATAGATCGTAAAGAATAGTTTGTTCATCTATTAAAAATTTTCATACGTACGTACGTACGTATGTATGTATGTATGTATATGAAAGATATCGAATACATGGCTTAAACGTTCAAATAAAAATAATTTAATGAATAACTAAAGAAACTAATAATTACAAAGACTTGGTTATGCAAAAAAAAAAAAAAAAAAAAAAGAAATGGAAAATAGAGAGAGAAAAAAAAACGAATATATGTGTTACAGTGGTGCCTGCAAGGAATACGATCCTTTTCTAATAGCCGAACGACAAATGCAAGATTTGTTATCGGATTCGAGTGATTTATCCTTAACAGAAATTCCATCGTCGTCGTCGACAAAATCTCTCCTTCCTCTTTCACACTCTTCCGCTTTCATCAAATACCCGTACCAACAGACCAAAGCGAATAATCATTCAGAAAAATCCATTACCAACGAATTCGACGAACTCGCATCGGATTTTTCGAGCGATTCCACGGAAACAAATTCGCTCTCGCGTGAAATATTTCTAAAAGATTTTAACGATTCGAAGAAGAACGATAGAACGAGAAAGATTTCTAATCGTGAACTCGGCCGTAGAATGATCGTCGACAAATCGTTGGCTTTGGGTAACGAAATCGATCAAGATAAATCTAACGGTATCGACAAGCAATATAAGAACGATATCTTTAACAAAGGAATCCCGAAATCTATACCTAACAGATCTCAAACGATTCGTGCTTTTTCAGCTCCTAAATCTATTTATCAGAGAAAAAGTAAAACAGCTAACGTTAAAGATAACAATAATCAAGGAGCGAATTATAATGATAATAACGTTAAAAACGATTATTTAACGTTATCGAGCAGCGAGCTTAGCCTTAACTCGATCGTTTCTTCCGATATCGATCTAAAACGTTCTAATTCTGTTTTCGATCAGTTAATAACTTCTTTCGACGATGATATCGTTGGTAATGATTCTTTTCCATCCTTGAGGTCCCTCCTAAGAAACGAATCCTTGAGAACTTCATCCAATGGCCCACCTCTTCTTCCTGATAATAACAGGCAATTTGATGGGCATATCAGTGACGAGGAATTCTCTTCGACGGATACCTATAAACAACAGGAACATAAAATTAATGCCGATTCTGCATACAGCAGGTTAATCTCTTGATTTTTTAGATGTTTCATTGTCTGTGCATATATACATATACATATATATATATATATAATTTGTTTACAAATTATAAATTATAGTTTTATCGAAAGTCAGTTAAAAATTGAATAAGCTCTTTGGAAAATACTTTGGACAAAAATGAAATTATTTCGCAATAAAATTTGTTTATATATATATATATATATATATATATAAATGAACTACGACGATAAAAAATTATAATGTTCAATATTTTTGCATAATATTAGTTTAAATCGCAAATATTCCAACCATGGACGCAGCGGCAACAACGATACGACAAATCGTATTGAGGATAACTTATCAAGGAATAATCGTCGAGAGAGTCAGCCGTCGAATTCAAAGACGAGATGCAGGATGTCGAGATTTTGTCACGAGTGTGGATCTAGATTTCCTGAGACTGCCAAGTTTTGTTGCCAATGCGGTATCAAGAGGCTTGCACTTTGATTTCTTTTTTTTTATTTATTTACTTATTTATTTATTTTTTTCTTTTTCTTTGTCTTTTTTTTTTTTTTCTTTTTTTTTTACATTCAGTGTCCAATCGGAAAAGAAGAATTTCTTTCTTTTTTTTTTGCCCCTTTCTTTTTCTTAGGATCGACGAATCGTTAATTGCGAAGATTAAAAAAACAAATGGAATATATTAATTAAGCTTTTTGTCAAAAAAACGATACTTGTAATATACATATGTAACTTATATATTCAAGTGTCCTTTATTATTCTCTCAGGAAGTTTTGTATTTTAATTTTGGACTTTAATTAAGATCCAAGTAAGTATATAGAGAAAGGAGGAACGCGCGACGCGCGCCGTCCCCTTTATAATTTTATTATTATAAATGAAATAAGCAGTCCGTATGTCGGAGTACTATGCCAATTTCGATATGTATTAATTACTTGTAAGTTAAAATTGTATTTTTACAAATGCAATAAAATTATGCTTGATTATTACGTTATCTTATTATTACTACGCTTGATTTTATTATTCAACATTTCAAGCTAACAAATCTCGCATTTTTATTTATTCCAATTTTTTTTCGATCTCATTCCTAATTGTTCAGAAAAATTTTTCTAGAGTAACGTAATAAACTATACCATGATTTGCAACGAAATCACTTTCTCGTATTTTCTTTGTTAATATTAACAAATGAAAATAACAACATAGAATTAAGGTTATCGACTGTATCAGAAAAAAAGATTCTGTATTCCTTGAAAATGTTAGCTCGATATCTAAGAAACTTTATACCACTTCAATCAAGGGTAATTAAAAAAAATATATATATATATATACATATATATACATTACGTAGCTTAAAAAACGAAACGAAAGAAAAAAGAGTCGAGGGGAAAAAAATTGTAACTTACGGTAATACGATTATATATTTAATTCTTTTCTCTCGGAATCAATCAGTGGACGAAGTCGGCATGGAGAATAAGTAGTGGCAAAAAATTTCATGTCAATGTCAGCCCATCTGAAAAAGCAAAATGTGGTGTCCAGTTAAACGGAGGAAATGTGAGTGATATCAGCCGATAAAGATGATTTATACAGGGTTGATTTTACGAACAAATAATGTTATTGATGATATTAAAAACCGTGAAAAAAAAAAAAAAAAAAAAACAAAAAGAAAAAAGAAAGGAACTGATTCAATGAAATATATTATTTTATATCGAATCAGGCGAATGAATTAACTCGTTTATTGATTCACAGGATTACCCAGTAATAGATCACTGTTATGACGTAGCGATATTAGGAGCAGGTGGTGCAGGTTTAAGAGCGGCGTTTGGTTTAGGAAGCAAAGGATACCGCGTCGCGGTAATAACTAAACTCTTTCCAACGAGATCGCACACGGTAGCGGCTCAAGGTGGTATGAACGCTGCTATATCGAGCGAAAACGAGGACAGTTGGCTTTATCACATGTACGACACTGTCAAAGGATCCGATTGGCTGGGAGATCAGGATGCCATACACTATCTTGCCAGAGAAGCACCTCGAGCTATTTATGAGCTAGAAAATTATGGTTGGTTTTGTTTCTCTCTCTCTCTCTCTCTCTCTCTCTCTCTCTCTCTCTCTCTCTCTTTTCTCAAAAACAACTTTTCCTATCTTTTCGTTTCTTTCGTCAAACGCACAAACACATTGCAAACGTTTCCCTCGTTGTCACGTATAACTTTAATCGTATTTAAATACGTATATTAATGCGATTGAAATAAAATCCATGGAAAAACACATCGATGGTGTGTAGTATCGTCGTACCGATCAAGATCAAAATTAATCGATCGACGATTAATTAAAAAATCCTACGTAGTTTGCAATCTGTTAAATATATCATGGATTAACAAAATTAATCGCCCGTGTACCTCTAGGATGTCCATTCAGTCGTAACGAGTCCGGCAAAATTTATCAACGTGCGTTCGGTGGACAATCGTTGAAATTTGGAAAAGGTGGTCAGGCCCAACGAACCTGTGCTGTGGCCGATAGAACCGGACACGCTCTTCTCCATACTTTGTACGGACAAAGTCTCCGATACGACGTTCATTATTACATCGAATACTTCGCGCTCGATCTTCTGATGCACGGCCGATGTTGCAAAGGAATTCTCGCTTGGGAACTGGAAACAGGAATACTTCATCGTTTTAGGGCCCATCACACGGTACTCGCGGTCTCTCCTCGATTAGTTCGACCCTCTTCTTCCATCTCTATTTTCTTTCGTACCAATGAATATTATTAATACGAATTTACGTTTTGCATACCTGAGGTGATAGCTTCGGGCGGTGCTGGTAGATGTTATTTATCGTGCACAGGTGCACATTCTTGCACTGGCGATGGGATGGCTATGATCTCTAGGGCAGGATTACCACTACAGGATATGGAATTTATACAGTTTCATCCTACGGGTGTGTATATGTTATATTGATAAAAGTTATAATAATCGTATCGAAATAGATCATACGTTGAATTATTTTCGATAATTTCGTATCCGTCATAATTCTTTTTCTCTCTCTCCTTTTTTTTTTTTTTTTTTCTGTACGATAGGATTGTATGGAACCGGCATATTAATAACGGAAGGCAGTAGAGGCGAAGGTGGTAAATTGATGAACTCTCAGGGTGAATTTTTCATGGAAAAATATGCCCCAGTAGCTAAGGATCTAGCATCACGTGACGTCGTTTCCAGAGCTATTACGATAGAAATAATCGAAGGAAGGTGATTTCCACATGGAACACGAATTTTCTTTCTTTCTTTCTTTCTTTCTTTCTTCATTTACGTTCTTCTTTTACGCAGAGGTGTAGGTCCAAGGAAAGATCACGTGTATCTTCAACTGAACCATTTACCGATCGAAACGATAGAAAACAAGTTACCAGGTATCTCACATTTGGCGTGGGTATTTTCTGGCGTTGACATTACGAAAGATCCCATACCGGTCATACCAACGGTCCATTACAATATGGGTGGCATACCTACGAATTGGAGAGCTCAAGTTAGAATCTGTATAAAAAAAAAAAAAAAAAAAAAAAAAAGAAAACGATTCAACGAAAGTTTCGATAAACTTCGAAACGAAATGTCAATGGGGGAAAATAATCTATTGATGTATGACTCGTACCAAATAGGTATTAACGCGTGAAAACGAAGAAGACAGCGTGATAGATGGATTATGGGCAGCTGGCGAAACCGCATGCGCGTCCGTTCACGGTGCCAATAGACTTGGAGCTAACAGTTTATTGGAAATCATCGTTTTTGGGAAGGTCATTGCCGATCAAATCGATTGCGTAACTCGACCTGGTGAACGGCACGATGATATCCCTGCTGTAAATTTTACATAAACATTAACAAATCCGTTTTGTTTTTTACTTTATTTTTTTTTTTTTTTTGTTCTCTTTTCCTTGCCGATAAAAATTTAATTACATATAACTTACGTCAATCGAATCAAGGATATAGGCGAACAATCAATTTGCCGATTCGATGCGACTCGTTATGCGAAAGGTTGCACCCCAGTTGTTGAACTTAGACGATCGATGCAACAAACCATGCATAAATATTGTTCGGTATTTAGAACCTGCGATGTTTTGCAAAGAGGATGCCGACAAATGACGAAGCTCTTCACCTGCGATTTACCGGATATATGCGTGAGTTAAAATATATTATACGTATAACTATGTAACAAAGGGAACAAAGCGAGCCGTAAAAATAATTATATCAATGTAGGTACAAGATCAATCGATGATTTGGAATACAGAACTCGTAGAAGCATTGGAATTACAAAATATGATGCTTATTAACATGCACACCGTGTACGCGGCTGAAAATCGTAAAGAATCTAGGGGGTCCCATGCCAGAGATGATTTTAAAGTAAAATTTCATGTGGCTACGTTTACGCTTTTATTTCGAACTTTTCGAATGCTCTTAAATCGTCTATTATAGGAAAGAATCGATGAATACGATTATAACAAACCTCTGGAAAATCAAAAAATGCGACCATATTCGGAACATTGGCGTAAGCATACGTTATCTTGGGCCTTCAATGATGGATCGGTAAATTATTTATAGTTTTTTTTCTTTCGATCTCGATATAGGTATAATTATGGAGTTTGATTTATTTACAGATAAGTATCTCTTATCGGCCAGTAATCGATACGACTTTAGACGAAACAGAAGCTAAGCACGTGCCGCCTACCATTCGATCCTATTAGATAACGGCTAACGATCTTCTTATCTCATTGACTGATTTTATACTAGACGATACATATTTGATCTATTATTATTATTATTATTATATATATGTCCTAACGGGGGACCACGATAAGAATACGCATCATTTTTTGTGCTATTCATTTATATCCTTTTAATGTCATTACTTTAAGAGTGCAACTTTTTCTTTTTTCTTAATGAAAAGAAAATAGATTTTTAAAAAAAGTCGTTAGAATGTCGATTATATAATAGATAATAATTTACCTTAAAACTTTGACGATAAAATCGTGGATTTTGTAACGGTCAAGCGGGTTCCTTTTTTTTTCTTTTCTTTTCTTTTCTTTTCTCTCAATTCGTAGAAAGAAAGAAAGAAAGAAAAGAAAAGAAAAAATTGATGGTTAGATCCATGCATCGCCTATCTTCCGATTCGTCCAAGATCTCGATATTTGTCTGGAGAATATAAATGAATAAAATTGAAATAGAAATAACACGGATGAATAACGACGCTTGTACTACTCCTTTAAATAACTCTATTAGCCCTGATATTCGAAGAACGAACTGGACACTGGAAAACAAATTCGATATTATCTTAAAAGAATTGAATGAGAACCACTAATAAAGTGTGTTGCGCGCGCGTGCAAGGGTAGCATGTATTTTGAATTTGGCGCCACTTTAATATTTGGCAGCATTGAAAATCGTCCGACGAAGGGTGGGGGAAGGGAGTTAGATTTTTTTCGAGAAGGCGGGAAAAAATTTCAATTTGGAACAACAACGGCACCGATTATTCCTCCACGTTGCATCTCTACGTAATATTTTTCGGAAATGAATCTTAAGATGGTCGGAATTAAAAGATAAAATAACGTTCGAAGAAGAAAATTGTTCCAACGAAAGAGGAAAGAAAAGAGGTTATGTTTTCGTAAATGGCAACGTTATTGGTTTAAAGGAAATGAGCACCGCTGTTGGTGTTGTGTCGGTCTTCTTGCGGTAGTGCTCGGCATTCGACCGACTGGAACGCGTCGTAGTTTCGTCGTCGTGATTTCGCGCACCTCGCTAATAACTCGTTCAATTTTTCTTACTCGTTTCGTTTCAATCGAAAGTAACTGTGTGGGCGTTTAAGAAAGAGAAGACAAAAGAGATTTAGTCGGAGGAGGTGAAACAAGGAAGGAAACGTCGACTACAACCACACTACCACTACTGCTACGACGACGACGACGACGACGACGACGACGTTGTTGAAAACGACACAACGACATTGATCGAAGGAAAAGAAGAAAAAAACAACGCCTTGCCCTTTTTTTTTTTGAACATATACACAATTTTGTATTACATAAATCAATTAAAATGAGTTCGATCTTAAAGGCTTTCGCTTGTATTTCAAGAAATTCGCCAACAACTACGGCTACTACTATGACGGTAATGATAAATTTGGTGAGAAAATTCATTTCTTTCGTTCGGTCAACGTTATGTAATTTTTTTATTTTCAATAGCGCAATTTTTCTTCGTGGTGGTGCAACACACACACACACATAGAGAGAGACACACAGACACACACACAAAACCAACGAAGTAACCGCCGCTGCCGGGGCGTATTGATATTACGTAAGATTTCTTTCGAGAGAGAGAGATACGAAATCAAAGTCATAAGGGATACACTCCTTCTGATACATGTAATCTGTATCGTGCGCTTTATGACGCGCTATTCGAATTTTGAATGTTCCATTTTCAAACAAAATGCTATTACTTTTTATGAGAACGAACACGATAAAAAAGAGCGTCTACGTTCTTCAATTTTAACTTCGTTATGTGTGTGTGTGTGTGTGTGTGTGTATATGTATATATATATTTATATACTTATATACGTAACTTATTCGAACCAAGCCGTAAATGCATCCTAAACACAAAATGATATTATATTTTTTAAAAATCGTTCATAACATATAATCGATTCATTTTCATATATATATATATCAACGTTTGCTATCGTTACTTTATCGAATAATATAACACGCGCAAGCACGCACGCACGCACACGGGCACACATATGTTACGTAAATAACATTAATCGCGACTATGATAGGGTTCGATTAAGACGAAACCAATTAGAGATATTAATTAATAACGATGGTGTATTAATTCCACGGATTTTAAATAATAGAGTATTAAGTACTTTTATGGATTTAAATGTTAATAATTAACGAAAGAATTTAATCGCATTGATATAGTTGGGAATAGATAACGAAAAGTAGCCTTACGATCCTAAGTATCTTGTGTCTCATGTCTTTTTATGATTTTTGTATTATCCATATGGCAAGATACATTTGCTGGCAATAAATTAGCGTGTTGTGTAACAAACCTCATTTGCTATAGACAATGTTCTAGTATACGATTAATCTCGCGTAATGTTTAATTACGTGACGATTCGTTTCGATTATTTAAGGAACTTCTTTTTTTATATTTTCATTCGAGTTTTCCTCGAGGAACGTAAATAATAAATGTATTCACATTTTTTTTTTTTTTTTTTTTTTTTTTTTTTTAAATATATATATGCGCGATAGGAACAACGTTTATATCCTTTGTATTCTTATGAGGTATAAGGAGCCGTTATGTAAAATATCCTTGACGATTTAAACGGATTAAACCGACCTATACCTTTTCTTTTCTTTTTTTTTGTTCTTTTCAAAAATTAAACCTTTGTAACATCTTCATACGTTACAGAATAAATTGGGTTTACCCGTTATCGGCGCACATAAGTTTCATCACACGTCCAATAGAACGGCTGCCAAAGCATCGGATGCGATATCTAAGCAATACCCTCTGGTAGATCACAAGTACGATGCCGTCGTCGTCGGCGCGGGTGGTGCTGGATTACGTGCTGCTTATGGACTGGTCGCCGAAGGTTTCAAAACCGCAGTGGTCACAAAATTATTTCCAACTAGATCGCATACCGTGGCTGCCCAAGGTGGTATCAACGCCGCTTTGGGTAATATGGAGGAAGACAATTGGCAGTGGCATATGTATGATACCGTCAAAGGATCCGATTGGCTCGGAGATCAGGATGCCATACATTACATGACACGCGAAGCGCCTAAAGCAGTCATCGAATTAGAAAATTGTGGTATGCCATTCAGTCGGACTTCGGACGGTAAGTTACTACCAGATGTCGACGTATAAACTCGCTGCCCTAAATCTATCTTAATATTATTTAATCTGCATCGATTAACACCTTTCCACTAACCTTACGAATAGTTGATTTTCTTATAACGAATTACATCTTTCTTATGGATCAAAAGTATTTATTATTATAAATACTTGAAATTACACGTGTAAAACTAACGCCTGATGTATCCTCTGACAAAACCTTTTTACTTTTCCAGGAAAGATATATCAACGTGCTTTCGGAGGTCAATCGTTGAAGTTTGGTAAAGGTGGCCAAGCGCACAGATGTTGTTGCGTTGCGGATAGAACGGGACATTCCCTCCTGCATACGCTCTACGGACAATCCTTGAGTTACGACTGTAATTACTTCGTCGAATATTTTGCACTGGATTTACTTATGGAAGACGGAGAATGCAGGGGAGTTATCGCACTTAATCTAGAGGACGGCACGCTTCATCGTTTTCATGCAAAGAATACGGTACTAGCGACCGGGGGTTATGGGCGTGCATATTTTTCTTGTACGTCCGCGCACACGTGTACGGGAGATGGTACAGCGATGGTATCGAGAGCTAATCTACCTAATCAGGACTTGGAATTTGTACAATTCCATCCAACGGGTATAGATTTGAGAATATCGTCGTATATCCTCTTAATAATATATCTTTTTAGTTTCGGAGAGGTTTTATCTTCGAATAAAATCGATTATCGTTTTTAAATTTCAGGGATATACGGTGCAGGTTGTCTGATAACGGAAGGTAGTCGAGGAGAAGGTGGTTATTTGATAAATAGCGAGGGTGAAAGATTTATGGAACGTTACGCCCCTGTAGCTAAAGATTTAGCTTCGAGAGACGTAGTCTCAAGGTCAATGACCATAGAAATACGCGAAGGAAGGTAAACGAGCTAACGACATCGAGATGATGATCTAATAGCTCAATTACGATTGCCGTACGAAAATTATTCGTTAATATTTTTATTTCGTGTAGAGGCGTTGGACCTGAAAAGGATCACATTTATTTGCAATTGCATCATTTACCACCGGAACAATTGGCAGCTAGATTGCCTGGTATTTCAGAGACCGCGATGATATTCGCCGGAGTGGACGTAACAAGAGAACCTATACCTGTTATACCAACCGTACATTACAATATGGGTATAAAAATGATTTCAAATTTTGATTTTTATCGATAAACACGAATTGACCAAATTTGGAATCTTTATATGAGGAAAAAGTTTTGCAGGCGGTGTACCGACGAATTATAAAGGTCAAGTGTTAACCAGAAAGAACGACGAGGACCAAGTAGTACCTGGATTATACGCGTGCGGTGAGGCAGCTTCTGCGTCGGTTCACGGGGCCAATCGACTCGGTGCAAATTCATTGCTCGATCTCGTTGTCTTTGGTCGAGCTTGCGCAAAGACAATTGCCCAAGAAAATAAACCCGGCGAGACTGTAGGACCTTTGAGATCCGTTAGTATTTTTCCAACGAACGTGATCTCTCTCTCTCTCTCTCTCTCTCTCTCCCTTTAATGTAAATATTAATTTTGAATTGGTTAAAATATTATTTATAGAATGCCGGTGAAGAGACGGTTGCAAATTTGGATTGGATTAGAAACGCCAACGGTAGTGTTCCAACGGCGGACTTAAGACTGAGCATGCAGAAAACAATGCAAACGCACGCCGCAGTGTTCAGAGATGCACAAACCTTGCAAGAAGGATGCAAAAAGATGTCGGAACTTTATAAGAGGATGGACGATTTGAAACTATCCGATAGATCGCTGATATGGAATTCTGATTTGGTGGAAACACTCGAGTTACAGAACCTGATGATAAATGCTATGCAAACGATAGTAGCGGCAGAGAACAGAAAGGAAAGTCGAGGAGCTCATGCTCGTGAAGATTTCAAAAATAGAATCGATGAATACGATTATAGTAAACCTTTGGATAATCAAGAAGCAAAACCGTTGGATCAACATTGGAGAAAGCATACTCTCACGACTATTAATCCTAGAACAGGAGAAGTATCTATTAACTATAGGCCAGTGATAGACGACACGCTTAACAAACAGGAATGCGCTACAGTACCACCAGCAATTCGTTCCTATTAGATCTCTATTATCTTTAATTTAATATCGAAATTCATTTTATCATTTAAAAAAAAAAAATTCGAGACATCGCATATATCATATAAAAAGTACATTGTTCATCTTGTCCTTAGTTGAATGTCATAGTGTGTTAATTGGGATTAAGAAAAATCTTAAATAATTTTGTTCGCTCCCTTTACCTACACACAAAAGAATTAATTAATTTATTACGATATAAAAACTATAATAATTATAATAATTATAATTATAATAATAATAATAATAATAATAATAATAGAGTGCACCAAAGTGAATTCTTGTCAATGTTTACACGCTTAGCGGGTGAGATTAGTTATCCTTGTAGGATGTTGGTGCTGATATTTCATTGTTTCAAGATGATTTTAACCGTTTGATCTCCTACAGAGTCCTGTTTTACGTTTATTTCGAGTAATCATAGAGAGTACGATTTAAAGTGAACGAGCAAAGGAAAAACAAAAAAAAAAAAAAAAAGAAAAAAAATAGAGAGAGAAGTAGAAACCTTTTAAGGAGCTTGTTCTTCGTCGATGAAATAAATATTGTTTTTAAAAACAATATTTTCAAGCGAGTTTAATATCACGCAAAGAAGTACCTGCCTTATATCGTGCTGCGACAAAGTGGCATATATTTATTAAATTAAATATCCCATATAATCGCTCTTGAAAAAAAAAAAAAAAAGAAAAAATTATCAGTTTTATATATAGAATATAAGTTATTAGATAAACTTAGAAATTATATAACGTCGCTTTTTCTTACCGATCATCCAAAATTCATAATAAAGGAATAATAAAGAGTTCATTAACGTCATGCCTTAAAATCATGCCAAACGAACTAAGTTCTGATCTAAACTGTACGTTATTTATATTAATATTACTGTGATTATGATCATAAACTCAAAGAACTTGTTTCAATAGACTTTCTAAAGTTTTTACAGGAACGTGTACTCCTTAAAAGGTTATATACAAAACGAGTACACACAGACTTCTTGCGGCTACATACATACTTAATACTCATGGATATGATGATAGTATAGAGAAATGTTTGCGTCGACGATCAAATTATTAATGCTTTCACACAAATCTTTTCTTTTCTTTTTTTTTTTTTTTTGTTTTCTTTTCGTCTTTTCGAATTCGTAACAGCATGCAATTTGTTGTTTAATTTTGAATGAATATGCATGAGTTTGTAGCATATGTTGTTGGTGGTGAAGAAACAATAAAATAACTGTATAAAAAATATTTACACAATTATTACAAGCAATAAAGCATTGGTAAGAATTTTCTCATTATTTAATGACAAACAAATTGATGTTTCTTTCGTGCAAACGAATTATCCCTCGATTAAACGAACGAACAGAACGTAGATGGAACATCCAAATACGATTCGTAGAGAAAGAAAATTAACGAATAATAGAGAAAGCACACATAATCCGAGAAATATCATTTATTAAGCCCATACTTTAAATATTATCGTCATAAATAAGTATTTTAAAGGAGATTAAATAAAAATTACTCTATCGAAGACATTCTCTAAAATGTAATTTTTAAAGTTATCTCGTTCGGCAAGAAGCCAATACTTTTGATTTTTCTTGTTCTCGCTTGAAAATTTCATAATTTACAATTTAACTTGATAAATGATAAATGTGATATTTAATGAATAAAAATGTATTTCACGTTCGGGAAAAAGCTTATTTTACGTACTGGCGGCGAAAGTTTACGATTAAAGCTCATCGACAAACGTATTGTGCGAGAGAAAATTCATGTCGATATTGAATCATTATGTGCGACATCATCATTATTACTAAGTATTATTAAATTTCAATAGAAAAAATACGAGAAAAATAAATGAAAAACACAGAAGAATCTTCATGTATCACCGCTTTCGACTAATTTACACGGACTCATCGACGTCCCATCGATAAATCCATTTAGGAACCATATGCATAAATTAAACAACGAGCGACGTTAAACAAAAAACAAAACAAAAAAAAATTTCGTTCGTCTAAAAGACTTTGCTCGTTGCCCATTCGCGATGTGATTAATAAATTCAACTATATTCACAATCGACACGTACGATCCAATGAATTTCACTAACATTTTTTTTCTTTTTTTATTACTTATAATCCTTCGAATTCATCTATTATTCGGTCGAATTGTCACTTTATATTTAAATGAAACGATGATCAATCATGAAAGCGTGCTTTCAGTAAAAAATGTTTCATTTTTTTTTAATTCGTATACATGTATATATAATTAGTGTACGAGTTACGCAATAAATTAATTTATTTTAATTTTTAACTTCGAGCACACTTTCACAATCGCCGGCTAATATCTTAAACAGAAAAAAAAAATTTATCCTTGCATAAAAAGATTCGTTTTTGGTTAACTTGTAAAAAAAAAAAAAAAAAAAAAAAAAAAGAGGCGATATCGATTGATAAAACTCGTTACAATATTTTCTTTGTAAATTAGTTAATGCATATTCTTGCTTGCTATTATTTTCTCTTTTACCTCCCCTTCCTTAAAGTTCATCTTACAGTCTTTAACAAGCATCCGTTTAGTCTACTTAATAATTCTCCATGATCCATCAATTCCATCGAATGATATTATCCGATGATGATAGTAAATGCAAAATAAAGGACTTTCGATCTCGAAATCTTAATTAAAAGACTTAAAATGGTTAGATTAGAGTCAGATTATTAGCGAAGATCATATATTACACACGAACGAGAACACGCATCTTTATTCAATTCATTTCATATGCGTTCTATATAAATCACAAATAATTATTTATTTTCCTTTTTTTTTTGGTTTTTTTTTTTTTTTTTTTTTTTTTTTATTATTATTATTTAACTATAGCTGCCCAAAGTCTTATATTTTCTCTGCCGTCTTAATTACAAACTCGAATAAAGTTTAATGATTATATAGAAAAAGAAAGAAAAGGAAAGAAAAAAAAAAAGAAAGAAATTAATTATTTCAACCTTTCAAACTGTATCCGCATGCACACATTCTTTTTTTATTTGTATTTTTCTGTGTTTAATTGTTTAATTAAATTTAAAAATCGAGATATTTATTAGCTCAATATTCGTGTCAAGAAATATCTTTGCCTCTCGCTCTTTCTGAAATTTATCTCTTAAGTGATATAATATATATATATATATATATATATATATATATTTCTTCTCTATCTATGATATATTTAAGTCCAATTATATCTTAGTTAACTCAAAAGAATGAGAATAATTTGAAAAAGAAAGTAAAACGTTGGCTTTTTTTTCTAACTTAATGGAGATAATTTGTTCTTAGTCGATCTCTAATATGACACTAGAGAGATTTTGTGATTTTTGGAAATTATTTTTCTATTTCGATCCAAGTAGGTACAATCAGCGAGGATTCTCAAGTACAAGTAGTAGATTCAAAACGATTCTTCTTCTGCTTTAACAACGATACTTTTTTCTTTTTCTCTTTTTTTTTTTCTTTTGATTTTGTTTAGAAATGTGTATCTGCAAATTTTTCCGGAATCATTTCTTTTTTTTTTTTTTTGTTCAAGTTTGTACGAATGTTCTGTCTCTTTTTTTCTCTCTCTCCCTTTCTCAATATATCTAAAAAATAATCCACATTCACGCATCTCACGTCGCACCGATGATGATGATGATCACGGGATGATGAGAAACACTAAATGGATTTAGTGAAATGGATCATTAAGTCTTGTGCAATGGTTTGTTGCGTTGTTGCCCGACTCGACGTTAACGCCGACGTTGCTCGAAAATATCGACAATGCAACGATAATGACGATGACGATTATGATGGCGATGATAATGCTGACGATAAATTCACGAGGTTGCCCTTAGTTTTTCCAAAGCCGGTACCAAAGATTCCTCGAGAGAAGGCCCACAACTGAGGGCGCATTCACCGATCCATCTTGCTTTACCGCTTGCATGAGACTAAAAATACAACATCATTTGTTGGTCCTTTGTGTTTACACGAGGATAAATAATTACGAGCGAAAGCATGGAATAAAAGAAAAAAAAAAAAAAAAAAAATAGAGCAATTCTTTACCATGGTGAGATCACGTTTCCATGCTGTGTGACAACGTCCATCGCAAAGTGGACATGGTCGTTGAAGTGAATAACCACCGCATTCGCTACAATCAAGAGAGACGTGCTCCTCGCTCCAAGATACCCCACACCTAATAAATAATACAAGGAATATCGAGGTTAGTCGGAAAAATAAATAGACGTTGACGAAGAAACGAAAATATGATGATAACAAAAAGAAAAAAAAAAAAAAAAATATGGTTCCACTGTATTTTGACAGAAGGGACCCGTACGAGGAGTTTGCATTCGAAATGTAATCATTCGATAAAAAAAAAAAAAAAAAAGAAACATTTCTCAAATCGACAACAACGGCTTTGTGCAAGTTTAATCCAAATATATTGAAATAATATTTTTTCAAGATGTGATTGACGCAAGCGATTTTCTAAAGGCGCTTCAACCTTTTTTTTACTCTATTAGAAACGAAATTTACTTTTCTTTCCCTTCTTTCTTCTTCCTTGGTCATCAATAATCAAGTACTCACGTAAAGCATGAGTTCAATTGAGCACGGAGTTCTTCGATGGTGAGAATCGTGTCTTGATATTGAGGGTGAGAACCCTGAAGACCGTCGTCTACGCTATCGCATAAACTGTGACAAGAGAGGGACACGTTACTCCTGTTGAAAGAGAACAAAATTTATTTCTTTCTTTTTTCCCACCCCCCCTCCTCCCTCAAAGTTCAAATAATATTATTCGTAACAAAATACGTTTGGATATTATAGAAAAAGTTTATTAATTATCAAACATTTACCCATGACGCGAGAGACTCTCAGAAGCAGGTTGGACCGAAGTGACAGACATGTTGTTTTGATACGTTGCGACTGTAACAAAAAAAGAAAGATAAATAAATAAGTCATCCAGATAAATATTTCTTTTCTTTCGACTTGGCAGGAAGTATGAGGTCATAAGATTTAATTAAAAATAAACTTGCAACTGTATGTAGACGACCTGATTTTCTTAATGCGTACACAAGCGCGCGCGCTTCCAATTAAATCATCGACATAAAGTTAGTTCGAAAAAGCCCGCCGTTTAAATTACTTCCGATTGGTTAATTTTTTCTTCGAATTTTTCTCTCGCTCTTAGGGGAAAAGAAAAAAGTATCCTTTTTACGTCTTATTATACTTAAAACAGGGCGATTACGATCGTAAGACGCAATCCTAAAAAAGTAAAAGAAAAAAACACGTAATAAACTTATGCAACGAATTTATGTATCAGAGAGAAGAGAAGAAGAGAGAGAGAGAGAGAGAAGAGAGGGATAGAAACGATGACGAGGGTCAACAACGTAAAATACGTAAGCGTTATCGATAAACCAAGGAAAGACCATGATGACGTACTTGTGACGTGTGTCAAGGCATATTATTTCTAATATAGCTGAAAATAGCGACTATAAGAGAAAGAGAGAGTGAGAGAGAGCGAGAGAGAGAGCGAGAGAGATAACAAGCTTAATTCTTTAAAGTTACCATCAATGAAATTTCATTGCAAGTATTTTACTCGAAAACGAATTTAAGTTTCATAACTCCCACCTAATATATTATACAATAGTGATATATTAGGAACGAACAATTATGCTTCTAAAACGAAAAATATTAAATATCGTATTCGAGGGTCATTGCCAAAATGAATTTTCATAACTCTTATCTAATATTAGATAATTCATAATTACGCTTTGTTCTTAATGCTTTCTGAAACAAAACGAATAATAATATACTAACGATAAAACGAAATGGAATGGCAAATTCGATCGATAATAAAAGAAAAAAGAGCAGAAAAATTCCATTTCAAAAACGAAACGAAATAATATTACGAAAGGACCGAGACGACCGGCTCGTTTTGAAATTATGTCGCTGTCACTGGAAAACGCAAGAAAGGAAAAAGATAACAAAAAAGAAAAAAATAAAAAGGAAAAATACGATCAATAAAGAAGAAAATGGCCAAGCATGATTTCGCGCAAGAGAGGCTACTCCAAAATACACGTGTTCGTAGCATGTTTATATAAGTTTATGTAAGAACGTAATTAAGTCGTTTGAAAGAATATCCCAGAATCACGTAACGTATATTCGATCGAAACAAATTGACGAACTTTGTTACATGTAATAATCAGAAAATTGTCACGAGATAACAATAAAGTTCTACATTTTTCTTCTTTTTTTTTTTTTTTTTATCTTATTCGCGTTGCCATTCATCGAAAGAGATAGGGATAGACTCTAATCGACCGTGATGGTGGTGGTGGTGGTGGTGCCTGGTACGGTTAAGAACCGGTCAATTGTTATTTCCTCTTTTTTTTGTTATCGTATATATATCATCGCGTCACTTCCGAAAAACGTCGAAGAATTCGTATCATTTGGTAGAAATCTACGTAAACGTTTATACAGAATTTATCTATGGTACATATATACATTCGATCGATCACAAACAAACACAGAGAGAGGAGAGACACAGGGTACACAAAATATAAGTATAAAGAATAATTGCAATTGAACGTATTATAAATTGCTAAAAAGGTCAAACAGGTAATATAATAAAGTTATGACGACGATGATGTGTCACCTTTAAATGCGGTCAATGTATAACGGTCGACGTCTACAAACAACTCGATAAAGCACGAGAGAGAGAGAGAAAGAGAGAGCTTCAACGTTAAATTCGGAGAACGGAAGGACCAAGCTGAAGTTGGTTGTGATATAAATATATAATATATGTGTGTGTGTGTGTGTGTGTGTAAGTTTAAAGTATTGATCGAATCGATTGTAGAAACGCGTCGTAAACTAATTATGCGACTGAAAATGAAAACATTATTATTCGATAGAATCCAATCGAATCTATTGTCACCGATGTCATTTTTCCGTGAAAACGTAGTCGATGTTGTGTAATGAAAAAGAGAAAGAGAAAGAGAAGAGAGGAGAGAGAGAGAGAGAGAGAGAGAGAGAGGAAAAGAGAAAAAGTAAAGAGGGACGAAGGCTGGCGAGGTGAAAGCGAGCGAAAATGGCGTCCTTCGAGAGTGGTATCGTTCTCACGACGACTACGACGACGACGACGACACGACGAGACGACGAGACGACGAGACGACGAGACGAGACAACGATGACTTCAACGTGAAAACGTTCTAACAAATCCAACTTTCTAATCTCTTTCTTATGTATACATAGATCTATGTTAGTGTTCCAATTACTAAATATTACAATTAATCATTAAACAATAAATCTTCTTCTTTTCTTTTCCCCAAACAAAAAGAATTTCTAATAATCGTATGTGTGCGTGTATGTATAAACTCACGTATTAGATGTAATCCTTTAAAAAAAGCCGAAGGAGAGGATGGAATATTTAATTCCAAGATAAATATTTCCCGAGAAGCGAGTAAGGCTGCAACAACTGCGTCCGAATTCGTGGAATTTCGATAGGTGTATTCAACGGGCAAAGAATTAATATATGGTTGAAAAATATTCTTCTCGAAATTCAAATCGAACGAACGGAATGATATAAAGATGAGAGTGAGCCATGTACGCACTCGGAAACGTTCGAGAATTTACTAAGAGTCCGACGATCGCGCAGGGTACTTTTATAACCTGCGTTGTGTACACGGACGAACGTGTGGGAAGAGAGTGGAAAGCGTAGGTAGAGCGAGAGAGGAGCGTACGGCGGAGTGGGGGTATTGGCGAAGGAGTGGGGAGGAGACGACCGAACGGAAAGAAGGCTGCCGCCCGAGTGGCCCGACGAGCGCCGACGAGCGCCGACGAGTGCCGACGAGTGCCGACGAGCGCCGACGGGGCCACGGGATGCGGGAGAGGAGGGGGATGCCCCTACCCCGCTCCTCCTCCATCTCCTCCGCAGTACCGTCACTTCGCTCCGACACGCCCCTCGCTCGTTGCATTTTTCTTTCTTTTCCCCCCCCCCCTTCTTTTTTTTTCTTTTCTTATTTTTTTATTCTTCAGACGCGCGCACTCAACGTGTAGTACGTTGACGAAGAGAAACGCATTGTTTCGATTGCGTTTACTTTACAAAATACATTTTGTGTTTCTTGCTCGGAAATATATACCACCACCCAACCCACCACCACCACCACCATTCACCCACCACCATCATCATCATCGTCGTCGTCGTCGTCATCGTCATTGTTATCACAGCAGCAGAATAAACCGGATCTATCGAGAAATTAATTGCATTATCGCGAAAAATAAAAAAAAAAAAGGAACGAAGAGAATTCGAACTCGTAGCAGTCGTTTTACGTCGTTCGATCTGCCGCCGAGCGCGATCTTGCTGTGTCGATTGGTCAAAGGTTTCATCTTCTTGGGATATACCGATGACATATATGCATCAATAACGTGAAATCGTACCACTCTCAGAATCGCTCGGTCATTTCAATATTTTTCTTTTTTATTTATTTTTCATTTCGCATTTTAATGCGATACGTGTATTTTATCGAACGTATCGGACGATCGTTCCTTAGGTCGTCCTAAAGTTTTGATCAAAATTGTCAGTTATATTCTGGTAAAATATTTTCTCTCTGTTTTTTTTTTTCATATGAAATTTTGTTTTCTTTCGTAAATTTGGCATAGTTATCGAACGAAACTATATTAAACGCGATCGGTAAAAGAGATTCTCTAGCTGAAAACACGAGAAGGAGAAATCTCATATTTACGATCAGCAGCACAAACGTGCTATGTATTCTTATGAAAATGAAACAGAAAAAAATATCATCTTTTTTGGTTAGAGATCTTGTTTCTTTTCTTTTTTTTTTTTTGTACTTTTTTTTTCTAAGAAACGACGTTACGCGCATACACACGTACGGATATCCAAAAATATCAGCAAGATTTTTTTGTCGACATATTTTCTCTCAATCGAGGATTTCTATTCATTGAGGAAGTTGTATGACATTTTCTTGATAGAGACGGAGTAGAGTCACGAGTTGTGAATCGAATGCTTAAAGATCGTAGGTGGGTTGTTCTCTATATGCTGACGAATGCCGTTTATTACAGTTAACACTCGTGCAGTTTTCAATGAGACGGCTAAACGTAAAAAAGGTCGTCTTTATTAACGACACAAAAAGAAGCGATTGAGTTTAAGGTATCGGATTAATTAATAATAAATATTTACAAGATAATGATAGATACAGAGAATTAATATTTGGATAGTTTCGTTAATAAAGAAAAAAAAATTAGAGAAGGGGAGTTTGATACGAACGATTTTATTTGCACAAACACGTGCATCCTTTAACGCTAAGTGTCGTATATTCGATCATGCATACACGATACTGCTGCACTCGTGATCACCTGCGTCAAGATAAGGCAAATACTCGTATTTACGTGAAAAAGATGTTTAATCACGTGAGAATATCATCTTTTCTTTTCTTTCCTTTCCTTTCCTTTCGTAAAAGAGATTGCTCATTAGTTAAATCCAAGGCTCAGTCGGTAATATGCCGTTTCCCTTACGATTATTTCTAATCCCATTAAAGATCATTATCGTTCGTCAAAGAAATCTAGATATAAACTAAAAAAAAAAAAAAAGAAGAAAAAAATATATATACATATCAAAAGAGAGAGGATCGACGATCGCCTTTGAAAAATTTATCGCTCGTAAATTCAGGCGATGATTTTTATCGGACCTAAAGTCGAGTAGTTATGTAGATATTCTATACCCTCTTGACGCGGTCTTTTTAAATGAAACCAGTTCGATCTGGTCTCCTTTAAAAGAATCGAATCGAGTTTGCGATATTAATCGACTGGAGAAAGACGCGATCTTTGAAGGAATCGTAGTGATAAAATCTCTCGAGTAACAGGACTCCCCTTCTCTCGGTGTAATTATTTTTTCTTTTTTTTTTTTATGTTATGTACGTACGTACGTACGTACGTACTTCCTATGGTTAACCTACGCAAAATACACCTACGTATTTATCCAAGTCCAAATTAACGCATACATTTACATCAAAAATTCCACACGTGCACGACTTACGTTTATACGCATACACGTTTAAGTACGAATTCGTATACATGGATATACATGCGAGCGTGCAAGTATATACAGATATACGGACAGAGATACGAGTAATACCTGTTAAAATATTCGATTCTTGATAAAGTACGTACGTCTTTCTTCGCATTCGAGCAACGATAACAAAAAGGAAAAAAAAAAAAAAGAAAGGAAAAAGAAATACTCGAATTTCATAATCTAATATCTTTCGAATCGTCGGTGGTTGGTTGGTTGGTTGGTTGGTTGGTTGGTTGGTTGAGTCGTCAGTATTTAAACTGCAACAATTTCTACTCTGGGCTAAAGAGAATTCGAAGAAGGGATGCTGTTTTTTGTGAGAACTCAACCCCCTTCCTTCCTTCCTCCCTTTCCTTTCCACTCCCTCCCAAACTCCTCCTCTCCTCTCCTCTCCTCTCCTCTCCTCTCTGCACCTCTCCTCTTCTTTTCCAGCGAGCTCCTCGCCAAGCAACATTCCAAGGCTCGGGCAAGAACCTTACGATCGGCTTTTCTCGAAGGCCCTTTTCTTTCTTTCTCTCTTTTTCTCTCTTTTTCTTTCTTTCTTTCTTTCTTTCCTTCTTTCTTTCTTTTCAGTCACTCTTAACTTAGAAATGGAACTTTTCCTTTCTAAAAAAAATTCTTACTATGCGTGATTCGTACGTTAAAAAATGTAGTATCGATATATCTCAGGAGTTGAAGTACAAAGGCAAAGTATTTCTTTCGAGTAATAAATGACTTTTCTTTGTCTTAACAAATTTTCCTTGAAACTCGATTATTTTATTTTTTGTATAATTTTTTGAACATTTCATAATTAGCTAAGATAATATTAAATGAGTTAAAAATACAAAAGGAAAAATACGTAGCTTCGTTATTTTCTTACAAAAATTTTCCTATAATTTGCCTCAACTTGGATAATCAAATAAGATATATACATACATACGTACGTACATACATACATATATACATACACACATATATATACATATACGCATATGTATACGATTTGATAAAATTCCATTTAGTTTTAAGTAATCTGCATAGATTAGTTTAACGATCACGCGACGGATTTCGTTTCTCAATCGAGGTTTTTCCTCGTTCGCTTCTCGATAATAATGCGCTTTCGAAATATCCAAATTTAATAAGAAAGAGACAGAGAGAGGACAAAAACTATAAAAAGGAATCTTATTTCCGCGATTATATGGATAATCGTCAGGAACATCCTTCGAGCAAAGTCATGGATCGTCGTTACGTCAGAACATTTCTGTCGCGTAGTTAGCAAAGTCGTCGTACGATCAGCCAAGCGCCGACAAGCCGAGACCTTGAAACCTTTTTCCTCTTCTCGTAGCCGAGCAACTTGATTAAAGTTTATTGGACTAATGAATACCGATAAGAGCCTTGCTTGATATACGGAGACGAACGAAACTGCGCGCCCGCGTGTGTATGTGTGTAAGATAGATAGATAGATAGAGAGAGAGAGAGAGAGAGAGAGAGAGAGAGAGAGAGAGAGAGAGAGAGAGAGAGAGAGAGAGAAACAGACAGACGGACAGACAGACAGACAGACAGACAGACAGACAGAGGGACGGACGGACAAAGATAGAGACATACTATTACCACGTGACTCGCTAGTGTCGTTGGACTGCTCTCATTTGTTTACAAATAATACTGAGCGACGCACACCGATATTAATCCACGAATGACGAATCAATTATTGAAACAATTCTACGCGTAATAAAAGAATTCGTCAGTAGTCTCAAAATTGATTGAACGAAATCACTCGGAAATAGGAAAGGATTCAATTCTCGTGAGAAACATTCTAACCTATAATTACTCCCCTTTAGATGCCGGGGCTTGACCTTTAAAAAAAAAAAAAAAAAAGAAAAAGAATTCCTTCTATTACTTACGACGCGAGAAGAACTTTCCACTCTTTCGTCCGATTGAAAATTTATTAATAATTCTATCAAAGTCATGCGACGATCCTTAACATTGAATGCTTCCTTTTTTTCCTCCCGCCTACTTTAACCAACTTCCGTGAAAGGTAATTCGAAAGGAGAGAAAACCGATAGGTTAAGGTTCATACTTAATATCTTTCTCTAATAACTTTGACTTCCCTAACGAGATTATAGAACGTATTTTATATATTTTTTTTTTTTTGTTGTATCGATCGAAATTACAATAATAAAAAAGATTGCGTTGTCATTATTTTATCATCGTTATTGCTCTATATTCTCTATATTCCAATAATTTAGTAAAAATTTACGTTACGTTTTAATCGGAATTAGCAGTGTAAATAATTGGACGAAATGATTCAACTAAAATAAAGAAATCTTAGAATTAGATTCGAGAGAGTTCGACAATCAAATATTGTCATTTGATTCGTGCGCGCGCGTGTGTGTATAATATATGTGTATATATATATATAAATGTGTGTGTGTGTGTGTGTGCATTAAAGCGAAATCGATCGTGTTTGAAGAGGTCAAAGAGCTTGCACGTGTCGACCGTGTGATCGCATGTTTCAAAGCTCGTAACGTTCCATTCAGGTTGTGACCCTTGATGACGAGAAGGTTAGGCTATCGTTCACTTCCTTCGTTTAAGGAAATTGCCTGTCCCCTTTTGCGCGTGTGTGTCTAGAATATTGCAACGTGGTAGACACGAACGACAACGAGTAGATCGAAATAGAACTTGGATTTCCTTGAATGACCGCTAGACGAGTTGTCTCGAATTTAAAATTAAAAAAAAGAAAAAGAAAAAGAAAAAGAAAAATAAAAATAAAAAGAACAAGAGAACGAAAGACAAAGAAATCCAAGTCCTCGCTCGCTCTCTCTCTCTCTCTCTCTCTCTATCTATCTCGCTCCCTCCCATTTTTCCTCTCTCATTCTCTATCGATAATGCAGTTATCATATGTAAACCGAACATGTTACACCGTGGTAGTCGATGACAAGATAAAAAGATTGATATATGTATATATATATATATATAATCGCCAAATACAATGGAGACGCGTTTAATCCTAATGAAAACAAAAGCAGGGGCTCGTTTTATCAAGATCCAAATGATTGCACTACTTTCTCCGTTTAATAAAAGAGGGGGAAAAGAAAAGGAAAAGAAAAATTATTATCTCGAAATCTATCGTAAGAGAGACATAGGTGACATAAACCATCGAACAAGTTGGAAGGTTATAAATTAAGTAACATACATATGTGGGGGTCTTCGATAAACTTTCCGACCTATATCAGCGGAAAATTACGTTTACTCTCTTTTGCTTTCTTATCTTTTAGCGATGATGACATCGAAGCCGATGAAAAATATTTTTATCTTAATGAATACTTTTTCTTTTATTCTAATAAATAATTTCAATATTTATTGCCGCAAATAGTTCGAATATACCGTTATCTAGCAAAATATTTTGAATAATATATTAATAGAAATTGCAGGGTTAACAACTTTTTTTTTTTACTGATCGACCGAACTATCCATGTACTGCCATCTAGCGTCGATCGTTCGAATTATACTGTCGATAAAAAAGATATTCAACTTATCGTATTCGTCATCGAGTGTGTCTGTATAAAAAAAAAAAAAAAAAAATAAAGAAAATGCGAATGAAAAAATTTGATCCTTTAAAGAATAAATAGAAACAAGTATTATCATTCCATCCATCCATCCATCCATCCATCATTGCTACTACACCCATAATGGGCCATAAGTTCCTTCGGGAGTTTGCACCAGTGACTCAGTCCGGCTTTTCTTCTCGCAGTTTCCGTAACAAGTGGGTTTTTGCGAGATTGGATTGTCAGGCCAACACTCAACCCCTATTAGTCGCCTTTTACGACAAGCAGGGGATACTGTGGATGTATTCTATCCCCGACCCACAGGGGAAGTTATCGTTCTAAAAAAAAAAAACGAAGAAAAAAAGACAAAAATCGATCGATAAAATAGAATCTCGTTGTCATAAAAAAAAAAAAAAAAAAAATAACAAAAAGAAAGAAATTACGTATTATGTTAATAAGAATCGTACCGCAACAGGACCGAGGGGTAAGGATAAATCGTGCTCGGCAAGTTAAAATTTCAAGGAAATTTGTAGAAAGTTCCAACACAGCCTCGCGATAATATTCATGATGTGGAACATATGGAATATATAATACTCACGTTTGTCGACTCCGAAGGTAATGTCGGTAAAATGCATGCTACGAAGGACGGTCTGTGTAACCACAATATGCGTAACCTTAGGAGCAAAGTCCGGGTCGTCGGCATCGAAGGACACGTTCTCCTCGAATTCAGTCATTGTACCTTCCATTTCTTTTCGATTTTCTTTAATGCTATGCCGTTTCTCTTTCCCCGAGTTAAGTCCTAATGAAGATAAGAGGGAAAACAAAAAACAAAAAAGCAAAATTTACATTCCATTACCTTCATTTTAATGAGTTCATTGAATTTCATCGGGACGATATTTTTTTTTTTTTTTTTTTTTTTTTTTTTTTTTTTAATTTTCGTTTCCTTCAATCCTAACATTGCATCCTTTTTTTTCCTTGCATAAAAGTCATTTCATTTACATGTAGTTATGTATACAACGTATAATAATACGAGGTCGTTCTGCTTAACTATACGGAAGTTGGCATTTTATTATTCAAGACCAACATGACGGTCATGCCTTCGCGAGAATTCTTCCGTATTATTTAAGATATCGATTTATTATATTCTTTTCTCGAATCTCTTTACAAGATTTATAGTAATAGAAATCCTAAGAAAAGAATTATCGACGAGTACTAACGTTCTTTCGTATTTTAATGTTTCCATAAAAGAGTATGCCGAAAAAATATTCATTGTATCGTACATTATATATGTGTATTTATGTATATATATTTTTTTCTTCGTTTATTATATACAATTTATATTATTTCATTACATATGATTATGATGCTGTCATTTCATCTAAAAAAGAAAAAAAAAAAAAAAAAGGAGAAAAGCATAGAAAAGAAAATAATTACCTGTCATTCGTACGAAGACATTGACTGCTCGAAAGAAACACCGTACTTCTCGACGAACTGCGTAGTAATGGCGTTCGGCGCGAATTCTCGAATAGTCGAAGACGATTTCTGCGCAGGCGCATTAACGTCGTTCTTGCCGAACAATTCCTCGATCTTGCAAGAAATTTTTCTATTCTCTATCGTCGTCGTTTTTTTTCTTTTTTTCTTTTTTTTTTTTTAAGATCACGTTATTACAACGATAACATTATTCGTATATGTCGTTAAATAAAATAACTCGCCAGTCTGCTCAAGTGTGTTGTATTTTTATTATTGGTATTAATGAAAAATATTATCCGTAATATGAAATCATTACCTTTCATCTTATCTCGATACGTTCCTGAACAAAGAGTTAAGTTGAAACTAATCATAATCATTATCTTTTATTCCATCGATCAGCACCTAGACATACACCACGAGTTTGTGATAACGTTATATAATATATGTACATATACGATTATTAATTTGACTTTTGATGGTTGAGTAAATGCTTGAATGCATCGAAAGAATGTATGTATTGACAATTCAGTTAAGTTCTTCCCTTTACCTTTAGAGACACATTGCTAGGAAGCTGTAACTATAAATTGTTTGTAAAATTAAAAATGGCTTTATTGAATTTCACATTTGATTATGACATAGGAATATACCGAATACAACTTTAAATATTCTATAATACTTTTTTAAACAATTAAAACGTATAATACAGTTATTCATTTCTATGTATATATATATATATATATATATATATATATATATATATATATATATATACACTTTCTAATATCTATAAAAATACAACGCAATTCTATAAAAATACAACACTAATTGTCACCGGTATCAAAATCTAAATATGGGCATTGGAAGAAGATGTATTTGAGAAAAGTGTGTGTAGCGTTTAATTCATACACCTTACCATAGAGAATGCATAAACTGATATCCCTTGGTTGGAAATTAGTATAGATCACTCATTCAGGCACTCTATTACACTCGGCTAGTACTATATAGTCAGTACGGATGAATAGACAACAAATGAAGTGTATGATTTTATCATACAAATAATTTGGCACATTGGTATTTTCAAGTTTCTCTTTCCGCACGAAAATCGTAGCAAAACTGAAATAAATCATTTTAATAGAAAATCAATTATCATCGTCGAGGTACGTTCCTTTTAAGCGGAAAGAATAAGTAAATAAATAAATAAATAAATAAATAAATAAAGAAAGAAAGAAAGAAAAAAAGAAAGAAATAAATATATATATATGCATATATATATATATATATACCTCTTTGTCCAAATCTTTTTTCGTCCAAATTTTGATTGTAGGAATTTTATACTGGAAAGGGAAGACACATTTTGATTGATTACGTAAAAGTTTTGTAAATAATAAGTCTATTCTTTGATAATAACTTTTCACTTACACTGGCAGAATCAGAATGAATATTAAGACGAGGATTGAGAATGAATGGGACTCCATCTAAATCGGAAGAACCTGGCAGTGTACCATAAATAGGAATGGAACCAATGACCGAAGTATTAGGTGGTTGAGGCGCGGGTCTCGTAGGCCTCAACCTCGCGCTAGGACTTAAAACTTCGTAATCCCTATCATTAGATTCGTCTGTATCCTTTCCAATGCTGGCTGTTCCAATTTGAGAATAAATACCATTATTTGGTTTGGGAGAAAACTTCGGTTTAGGTGGCCTCTCTGGTGGTACTCGATGAGGTGTTCCATTGGAAGGATTTGGAGAAGCATTTTGAGTTAAAAATTTACTGAGGTAAGAAAATAAAAGGTCAGTATAAATATCAAATTATGTTAAATTTCTCATTAATTCTCACTTACTCTATGTTAATATACGATTGAGAATTTGGTTGTCCATTCGTCGTTATATCCACGGTTTTATAACAAACGCATACTCCATTTATTATACTGTTTTATTAAAAGAAAATAATATTAAGAATATTTTCTATTATTAACGCAATCATGCGCGTATAGTTAACAAAATTAGAACTAACATACCCGGCTGCGGCGAAACCGTTCGGTGCCATCTTCGATGCCTTATGTACAATTCTACTACATATAATTATATCTGTTACGGCTTTGGAACACAAATCCTTGTTTTTAATTTTATAACACAATTGTTTTTTCCTCCATGCCTTCTGCACTGCAGAATTTATTATAACATTATATTAAAAAAAAAAGTCTCGTACATTTTTAAATTTGAAGATGCAATTCAACGTATCAGAAAAATATACTCACTGGAATCTATGGTGTGCGAGATAATGCTATATCCTTCAGGAGGTATCTCTCGTTCATTGATGATGGTGATATCTTCCACGATGCAATGAGGTAAACCTTCGGTCTTTGAAAAGCATATGTATCTACCCTTCTTTTTAATGAATAATCCAGTTTCTCTCCACAAATCTGCATCCGTATCCTGATCGTACGTCCTAGATACCTTTGCAAACGAACATAGAAAAATAAAATGAACGTAATCTGAAAATAATGTCTTTTAATATCAGATATAAAACTTACGACTGTAAAATTTGGTGGACATTTCTCTATATCCTCGATAATATTAATGGCAGTGATGGGTCTATCATCTGGCAGAACGGTAGATAATTGATGAACTAACATTTTACTACTGCTTTTCTTTGACATTACTGTAATCTATAAAACGATTCTTAGTTATAATTATGTAAATATACAAATTAAAGTTCGATGATATAACCATTCGAACGAAGAAGAAGAACCGATGGAATGCAATTCATGAATGAAATTTTACATACTTTAATATGGTAAAAAGATACATTGAAAATAACTTGACCTTTCAACCGTTTCTTCGATAGATAAAAATCTACGCTAAATAAGACACAAAATATTATCTTCAAATTGTAGGGTGATTATATTTTTCGGACTCTCGTAAAAAGGAAAAAGAAAAAAAAACAATTAAGATAAAGCTTGTGTTTATCTTTTGTTATGACGTCTCTCTAACAACTGGACCCTCTTCAAAACTATTTCGATGTGAACATATATCGGTAAAGCTCAATATCTATAAATAAATTTACGCAATTGACTGTTATTTATCTTTTTAACTCACCTTCTCTCAAAAGATTAGAGCATTGAAAAATTTACAATGGCCGCATAGTCGGCGGTTTTTCTTTTCTACCAACTCTTAATTAGCCGATCAATTAGCTCCAATGAGAGCGACACGTCAGGTTTCTTTCGAATAACTCAGCCCCTAACTCTATCTCTCACGACAGTACAATTACTTCGCTCGTATCTTTGTATGCGATTCTAACCAAGGATTCAAACTCTTGTAGAAGAATAAGTGTCCTTAGTACGGCTTCGGTGTCGCTAGACTTCGCTAGTGTCTCTCGTTGGTCACGCTTGCCGACCGAACGTATTCAATAAATTCAAACGATGCTACATAATTTGTAACGATGGATGTAACACGTTACGCGTAAACACCTTTGTCGTTAGAAAATATGCTATGTGTCGTCTACGACGTTGTATATAATTTAATAAAGTTTTTTCTCTATACAAGCTTAACTCGTTCAAGATTGGTCGATTCTATTCAAAACGGAATATCGTCATTCCTCGTAGCACATCATTTATAAGAAATCTAAAAAAAAAAAAAAAAAAAAAAAAAAAGAAACAATTTTTATTTTTTAATCCGCGTTACAATCAATCACCAGTTTCTTTCCCGTCTAGTCTAGAAAAAGTTTGACAAACAAAAAATTACACGTCGTCCATTTATAATCACATCTGTGCAGGGAGATTTTCTTCTTTTTTATTCAATGGTATAAACATTATACAATATGATAAACAAATTAACGATACGACTTTTGGTATCGTGCTCTTGCTCCCGGACCACCAAACTTTTTTGGTTCGCACCTCCTTGGATCTGCGACCAGAAGAGTACGATCGTATTGAATAAGGATATCTTTTATATCTTTCTTGCTCGCCTCATCGACATCTACAAACGTAATAAAATATTTCTGAATGTAGCAGTGGAATAACGTACGTAAAAAGATAAATAAAGATAAAGGATACATAAATGCACGTGTAGTTGGTATACACTTTGCTTACATTTCTGATAATAAGCTACAAGAGCTTTGGAGATTGCTTGACGAATGGCATAAACTTGCGCCACGTGACCACCTCCGTTTACTCTCACTCTTATGTCAACGCCGGCAAATTTCTCCTAAAAGGTTACGATCATGGTCAAATGCAATTGCAAAAACAATTCACGCGCGAGTATCACTTTGAAATAGTCTCAGAGTCCTTGAACTATATATCACGGTTAATTCATGTTCGGAATAATTAAACATCATCGAAAGAAGTCGGCATTCGGATAAATCTAACCTCATCTATAGTCTAATAACGTTCGGATCATTAATGCGGCTAAGTATCAAACTTGTTTATCACCTTCCCAAGGAGCAAAATGGGTTCTTGCAATTTGTATTGCAATACGCGAGGTTCAACCAGTTCCAATGGTCTTCCATTTACCCGAAGATTTCCACGGCCTCGTTTGCAATAAGCAACTGCGGTTGCACTTTTCTATAAATAACAAAATTATATGTATGTCAATAATAGTTCAAAGGACGAAGAACGAGTGTCATGATAGGCGGCTAATTATAACGAATCATGGCGTTTACCTTGCGTCCAAAAACTTGCACGGAATGAATCGGTTCCTTTTGTTTCTATATATACATATACAACAAAAAAAAACAAAGAATACATGATATACATCTGCATAATTTTCATTGAATATGAAATAATTATTATCGAATAGATTTATCAAGAAATTACAAATTCACCTTCTGCATTTTGTCAAGCACGTGTACTATCTTCGAAAAGAACTACGTGAAAGGAAGTAGATCCGCTGCGAGGCGGTCATGTCGCGTCTCGTACTAGTCAACCGCGTTAGTCAAAAGTACAACTATAAAATGAAAAATCGTGCTCATCCGGTTTACGATAATTCAAATGACCGAATAAAATTTGTCCACGATTTATTTTAAAATAAATCGAAAGAAATAATAATATACGATAACTTGCGAAGAGAATAAATATTTTCTTGATTGATCTAATAATACGACGGGGTTTAGAAATCGAATATATTCTGTTCGCCTGTATGGACTTTTAAGCGCGCATTAGGTATCGATGTAAAAGTTTCGAAAATAAAATCTAAATGAACTTTCGCTTTTTAAAAATATACTTTTTACGAGGTATGGCAAACTTGAAAAAAAGAAAAAAAACGTATGCATCATGCTGCCTCTATCGAAAGAAACCAGAGGTAGATTGATGCAAGGAGGCAGGCAAAGAGCATGATGGCGCCTACTTGTACATAATTGTAGTTTAATTCACTTAATGGGCCGTCATTAAATGTACCTCGAAAATATTAATCAAATAATAGTGGGAAATCGTGGTTGTGTCCAGGGCTATTTGTCCGTGAAAAATGGCCACAAAAGAATCTGGTGTTACCATCGACGATGGTATAGCGGAGCCTGGCATAGAGCCGGGTGCGTCCGCTGAAACGATGCTCGTTACGACAGATAGCTTCGAGGAATACGAACAAGAAATGAGTAGCAGTATCGACGATAGACAAATGAAGGAAAGTACGACAAGTACTATATCGGAAATACAGGACGACGTACAAGACATTCCCATAACGCCTACCGCTAAGAGTCCTCACGATTTAAAAAAAGATGAATCTTTAGATGATTCAGATATGGTCAGTTATGATATATTTTGCTGAGATTTAGATGAGATAACTTCTTTCTTTTGTTCTTCCCTCGTTTTTCTTTTTATTTTTTATTAACGTTACATCTCCTCTCAGGACGACATCGCTCATCGTTTAGGTCAAAGTAGTTTAGACGCCGATCCGTTGCGTTGTAAAATCTGGTTAGCCCAAAGGAAACACGTATTTATTTTAAGTCAAGCAGGAAAACCTATATACTCTCGATACAGTTCTGAGGACAAACTAGTCACGCTAATGGGTGTTATGCAAGCTCTAGTATCCTTTGTCCAAGCTGGCAGCGATATGATTAGATCCGTACACGCCGGAGATACTAATTTTGTCTTCTTCGTCAAAGGACCATTAATATTAGTTGCAGTTTCCAAAACTTTGGAAAGTGTACCTCAACTTACTTTACAGCTTACGTACGTAGTTCCATTTGTTCATATATAAATTCACGCATTCGCTTAAATTTTTATGCGTTATATATATTTTTTATATATATATATATATATAAAAAAAAAAAAAAATTTCTTATAGATATGTATATAATCAGATAGTCTCCGTTTTAACGCAATCTCAATTAACACGAGTGTATGATCTACGAAGGAACTTTGATTTGAGAAGATTATTAAGCGGCAGCGAAAGACTGATAGATCATTTATTGAATTTTATGGACAGAGAACCTGCTTTTTTTCTAGGAGCTATTAAATGTTTGCCTTTACTTCCCTCGATGAGGGCCTCTATAACGCAAACTATTATACAAACCTGTGGAAAGATAAAGGTATAATATCGTTATTTTCCTATCTGAATTACATTAAATATGTATTTTTCTCTCTTATTTTAAATCTAACTGTAAACAAATTTTTCAGAATTTGGTCTTCGCGATACTCTTGGCTAATAATCAGTTGGTCACATTAGTTAGGATGAATAAGTTCTTTTTACATCCGGTGGATTTGCATTTAATACAAAACTTGGTCGATAGTTCGGAGTCCCTAAAGACTTTCGAAATATGGACACCGATATGTTTGCCAAAATTTGATGCCAACGGTTATATGCACGGTCATGTTTCGTATCTGGCGGAAGATTGTCAAGCGTGTTTATTATTACTTACCGTGGATAGACACGTATTCTTTGTACTTTCGGAAGCTAAGCAAGTAAGAATGGAATATTTTAAAAGTGAATTTTATTTCAGAGTAATAATGATAATTAACCGTAATGAAAAATCTTTATTAGAAAATAGTGGAGAAACTAAGAAGGACGAACTGTTTGGAAGCGATAAATGAATCTATGAATAAAGCACCGATCACGACCGCCGATATTGGCCTACCTGAAATGCGACACGTTCTATACAAATGTAAAAGCACGGCGCAATTTTGGAGCCCTGGTCTTCAACCGCCCTATACCACCGACGAAGAAATAGAACGGTAAGAAAACAATCAAAGCTGTAAATTAAACATGAATAGTTTAAGGGCTCGTATCATTGATTTACGTATAATCGATACTTCAGATTACTCGGACAGTATCAATGTCTGCATCACAGATTACATTCTCCTAATCGACCATTAAAATTAATCTTTCAACAATTGGATAAAGAAACTATGTTGGCTTGGGTAAGTCGAATTAGCGATCGAAAAAAAATTACGTGTAATTTTTAATATTAATTAATAAGAATGAAATTAATTTCAGGTAACTTCGGGTTTTGAAATTTACGTTACGTTCGAGCCACTGGTTACAAAGCCTGATGCAATTGACGCAGTGAGTAAACTATTGAAATGGATAAAAAAAGAAGAAGAGAGACTATTTATATTAAATTCACCTACTTTCTAATGAACTTATGACATTAGCATAATCCTAGTCTCAATTAATCGAGATTATATAATTTTCACTATACGTATATAATTTTGCATCATTGCAAAGTACATATATTAATACCAAATTTAGTAAAATTCTTTTTAGTTGAAGAAAAAAGAAAAAAAAGAAAAAAAAAAAAAAAAAAGAACACACATGATTCCTCTAAGTATAATAATGACAATCTGCAATTTTAAGGCAGTAGTTTTGGTAATACTTAAACGAAACCACCAAAACACATTTTGTTAAAAGTACCTGGATGCGCTAACACTTTGTCGAAGATGTTGTATTATTTACAATTGTCTTTAAGTATATAGCGATATATTTTAATTGTTATATTAAATTAGAGCGATAACTATTGAGAAATATATGAATTTCTATGCAAATGTATATATATTCGATGATAAATAATCACAGAGATTGTATTTCTAGATAGGCTACGCAACGTTTATTTTAATATCTGTATGAGTGCGTGGGTGCATGCTTGTGTGTGTGTGCGTGCGCGTGTACTTGGTAAAAAAATGCAATGTTCCATTTTAATATGGAATTCGTATTTAATTTTTTATACGAACATTAACGGGATCGTGCTAAAACATTTATAAATACGAAGGCATCTCTGTTAAATGCAATGTGGAATTTATTTTTCTCTTCTTCTTTTCTTAAAGACGATTTGTACATATTATTATATACAAAAGTTATATAGTGTAATTGGGGGATGATAGTTATCTGAAAATATGTAAAAGTAAGCTACTGTGTAGCATTTCTATCGACGAACTTTAATACCGTTAAGATCGATGTTCGCAAGTACTGTTATTGGTCAGATTGGAGAATATAATGGAAATATAACGGCTGTAAAAATGCAATTCATTCGATTCCGTCTTGTTAAATGATATCAACGAAAATCTTACGCGCCCGAGTAATGTCAAGTCAATGCCTAGCTCTTTCACGATCTCTTCTTCGATCCCTGTCTCTTTCCCTGTCCCGATCTCTGTCCCTATCTCTATCGTCTCTTCTATGTCTATCCTTATCTCTGTCCTTATCTTTATGCGAAGAGGAATGAGTCTTGGGCGATTTACTTCGTTTACGTTCTCTCCTGTCTCTTTCTCTTTCCCTACTTCGCGATCTTTGCTTTTCTCTATCCGACTTTTTATCCGAACGAGAATGTCTCTTGTCTCTCTCCCTGTGACGATCTCTCTCTCTATCGTGATCCTCCGTTCTTTTGCGGCTTTCTTCCTTGACAGGAGGTATGTCTTCGTCCTCCGACGTTTCGATCCCTTCGTCCATGTCATCCTCCAACGCCGACACCTTCGCCTCTGCAAAGGTAAACGTATAATGACGAAAGATATCTCTCTCTCTCTCTCTCTCTCTCTCTCTGTACCTTCAAACTATAGATAGAAAGCTCATACCCAATTCATTGTTTTCTTCTAACACGTGACGCTTTTGAATTCTTGGCAGAATAACGTCGCAGGATCTCTCTTCGCGCAGAAGCTCGTCTATAAACTCGTCCATATGGATCAATTCGAAAAAACCTTGCTTATTTTGTTTTCTAAGTTTTCTATTATCGTTGAACAAAGGTTCTAAATATTTGTAACAATCCAACGACGAGCCTGTCAGTCGCATATAAAGCGCACCCAAAGCTCTGACGTATTTGAACTCTTCGTTCTTTATGAACTCCACTATGATATCTTTTTCCGGCTGTATTTGTAACATTTTTAATATCAAACATAGAAAAGGCGTCGGTTTTACATTGCCACCGTAAACTCCACCTATATATCTAAATAAAAAACGATTAAAATAGCAATTGTTAGATAAAATATATATATATGGGGAATGAAAGTGAAAGTTGAGGTTAGCGGGATGTTATTTACTTACTTCAATTCCATGGCTTTGTCGACAAGTAACTCCGCGGTTAACGCAAAACATTCTTCCTTCCAATATTTCGAATCGTAAACCCGAGATCTTATTATTTTCTCCACCAAATACTGTGGATTAGTACCGCGAATTGATTTCGCGTCTTTTACCGTGCGGTTCGCCATGTTGATAGATAGTTGAGTTACCCGTCACCGGTGGCGCTATGTTCGCTCATCTTTTAAAAATGTCGTCAATGACATCGTCAACAACGCGTCTACGCGATAATTAGTCAATGTTTTATCTTGGACGTATCTACTCGACGAACGCGTCAACGACTCGTAATAATCGTTGACGAACTTTTACGTAGACACGACATTTTTTCAAGTCTATAAGAAATCGAATGAAAAATACAAATTAGTTCCGAATTGGTGAGAATGAATGATCGATCCTCTCTCTTTCTCTCTGGATAACGTCGTAAGAGAATTAATAGAGGGACGTTCGAAAGGGGGGATCTAAGAATAAATGCACTCGAAAAGACGAGAGTCATATCGAGAAAGTCAAAGGATAAAAATATTCATTGCGTCTTTTCGCCTACTCGTTTCTCCCTCCATTCGGCAACCTTTTCGAAAAGAAAAGGAGCTTTTTAACAGTCATCTCCGTTCCACGGAGAGTTCGAGCATGTTCTCTTTTGCTTTGCTTAGCTCACCTGGGACCGTCGTGGTGCAACGTTAACGACGGAGGCGTTAGCCAGTAGCCGCCATCTTAAGCTATAAGACAAGGAGAGCATCTTTCTTCTTACGTTTCCGAAAGACTTTCAGTTCGTCGTTGGAAGAGAAGGAGGTGCGGCTTTCGTGGGAGAGTGCAACGACGATGCGAAAAAATAGAATGCTGCGATCGTTGTGATTCGTAGATTGTGTTTTTTATTTTGTGTCTACTTTGAAAAAAGAAGACAACAAATTTCGATCGTTTCTTGTGCAACGTCGATCGTCGAACTCACCGATTCGAAGTGATATATAAAAAAAGAAATTCGTCTTGTTCGTTGACATTTAATGAAGGAGGAAGAAATATAACATATACCACTTAATATATATATATATATATATATATATATACACACAACACCCACGCGCATACATACGTTATATGATGAACTGAAATAGATCGAGACCCCTGTCCTTCGTAGAAAGCTACGAATCATCGAAATGGGTTCGAAAATAGAGTACGTCGAGTCGTCTCACATGTATGCAACGAATTACATACGTAATTCAAAAGCGATCGGCGTACTCTGGGGTATCTTCACCATATGCTACGCCATAATTGGTGTTGTCGCTTTCGTAACGCCAGAATGGCTCGGCGATTTGGAACACGAAAATCCTGGAAGATTTGGACTTTGGACGAGATGCAGCTACGGGAATGGTATGAAGGAACGTTTGTTTATTCGTCGTTTATTCCAATCGAACGCGTAAATTCATCGCGGAAAAAAAAAAAAGAAAAATTATCTCGCGATTTATCCGTCGATCGACATCGACGAACTTTTTAAACGAGCAAGCCAATCATTTTTCTTCTTTTTCTCTTTTAAACGATTTTCGTAGGTGAATTGGGAGAGGAATGCATCGGGAGATTAGACGATCTTTCGACCATAGCCAATGTCCCCTTTAGAGCCAGCACTATATTAGTTGGAATTGCGGTGATCGTCGCGTTGCTCTCGATTTGTGCGATGCTGCTTTTCTTTTTCTGTCAGAGCACGACCGTTTTTTATCTTTGCGGCTGGATGCAGGTAGTTTCAGGTAATAAAATAATAAATGCCGTTAAAGTTGTACAATTGCGAGAGGATATTAGAAAGTACGATCCTCCTGTGTCTACTCGACGCTTAGTGATGTAATCAATCCCCCCACCACCCCCCCTCTCTCTCTCTGTATATATATATATATATATTATTTTACATAGAATGTAAAAATCTTTTCACATATCCGGTTTCAAACGTGCATCGAGTTTACGATAAGAACGTGACTCTTATGGTATATGCGCAGGAAATGTAGAATAGTCCGTTATGCGTAAAAGCCCATCGTTGATATTTATGTATATATATGTATATATATGTATTTGTGTTTATGTATGCATATCAATACACACCGTAGCCAATAATACCGTTGGCTACGCCTTCGGCCATTAACATACGCCTTTTTGTTTGATTTCGTTACAAATGTATTGTGGTATCGTCGTTTTTTTTTTATTTTTTTTTTTTTTAACTTAGGTTATGCTCGATCACTGACACTCTCGCATGTACTAATATTTCCCGGTTGATCAAAAAAAAAAAAAAAGGAAAAAACCTCGATCGTTTCGGATCGATCGAACCCTTGCACAACTTTTCCTTTTATTTGTTAAAAAATAAAATAACAATGAAAAGAAAGTTGATGGAAAGTTGCTCGAGATTACTTTCTCGAAAAAGTAAAAATTGAAATGAGATATTCTTGTTGTTTAGCAATCGGATACAGCAGCAGCTGCCGTAGTAGCGTGTGACGTGCGTTGTATTTTGAGTTCTCCGTTGTGTTGTCGGTTTCATACCGACATAGAATCGCTCGTTTCGTTTCTATAACTAGTCGCGGTGAAAGTTGCCGTTTGAAATGCGAACAAATAGAGAGAGAGAGAGAGAGAGAGAGAGAGAGAGAGAAAACGCAAAGGTTTCACCAAATAAAATCAACTTTGCTCGGTGTGTTTGGCATGTTTAACGTTTGATTTTCTAAATCTCAACAAATTTTTGATTATTTTTATTTTGTCCCTTTTTCTCAACTATCTCGCTATAGCGTGTATGAGTATATATATACATATGTACGTATGTATATATATATAATAGAACATTAATAAAAAAAAATTGGTTAACGTACTAAATAAAAAAAATTTGTTACAATAAAATTAATATTTAAATTAAAAAATAAATATATATACATATGTACTCTTTATATTATACATAGCATGAAACAGTTCCTTTCTCTGGATTAATCTCATAGATTCAAATGCCTTTCTCTAAATGTCATGTGTTCATAACGCATTGAATCTTTGAATAGTTAATCTTGATTATTATTATTATCAATTATTACTATTATTATTACTATTATTGTTTATTATTATTATTTTTATTATTATTATTATTTCGATTTTGATTTGTAGCAATATGTATGGCAATTGGTGTATGCGTTTATCCGCTTGGTTGGGATTCACCAGCGATTAGAGCGGTTTGTGGTGCATCCGCATCTAGGTAGAATTACTCTTTTATCTCATTTTTCGTTTCTAACTTGAAATAGAAAATGAAACGAGCCAATTTGTTTTTGGATTCGGACCTGCAGGTACAATCCTGGAGCATGCGCGGTTAGATGGGCCATACCGTTAGCTGCAATCGCCGCACTTGATGCTACTACCTTGGCTGCTCTCGCTTTCATTCTTGCCTCGAGACACGTCAGATTACAACCAGAACCTTTCAACAATGGATCTTTGTACAAAGGTATGAGATGATATCGATGAAACGTAATAATATCCATCTATTTATATTTTATTACATTTCTGATTCATAAATAAATTAACGAGTTTATTATAAATAAAAACTCAGAATTAATGTAATTAACTCCGTTTATGAAAAAGCAAAAAACATTTTCTTTTATAATGGCAAAAAGAATTATTATGATACGTATTACAAATAAATATAAAATATTAACATATTAATAAATGTTTTTTTTTTTTCTTTTTTATTATAATAAAACACAATGAAATTAATCATAATAAAGCATATATATAAATATATATATATATATATATATATATATATATTGTAATAAACTCACTAATTATTTATTAATCGATCTAATATTTTCATTGCTACGTTGTTTCCTTCTTGGGAATTTTTTTTAATAGGAAAATTGAAGTTAATGCATTTCTTTCAGGAGAGGTCAATCCGGGTTACGTAAATGAGGCTCAAAGCGTGGCTGGCTCACGCAAATCATTGTCCTTGAGACCGGTCCTTCTGGTAGCACCGCCAGAACAAGATCGTTACAGCGAACTGTCCAGAGCTAAATCGCATTCTCATCATAGTCTTTACACACCGGCACCTTCACATCCGGTTCACACGGTTTCAACGAATACTTTGAATCATTCTCAACATAATTTTCAACTTTGAACTAATTTTTCTTCTTTTTTAAAGAACAAGAATGTACATATATATATATATGTAGTTATCCATGACAATCTTTATTATTATTATTGTTATTATTATTATCTTAAGTATCGGCTATACGTCGAATTTCTTTGAAGAAAAATTATTATCTGGAATTTGATATATAGCTGCTAAATGATATATATATATATATAAATTTTTAAATGCTCTCGTTAACGAGAAGCAACGACGTCCAATTCTCTTCGAAACTATTATATATCTTTATATAAAATAATTATATAAATGTAATAATTTTTTTTTAACTATTTTTTGTTTACGACGACGATAAGAGATTAAATGATTTTTACGCTGAGAATGCCGTGAACAATTTGAATTTATACCTTCTTTAAAATATTAGTTAATTTTTTTTTCTTTTTTAAACCACCCGATTATTTCGAACAATTTAAATAAATTTTAATTAACGATAATACATCTTTTAGAGGGTATGTTTGTTTTGTTAATTAGTTTAATAAAAACGATATCGTTTTGACTAGTGTACTTTAATGATATTATACAGGACAACTTGAGATTACGATTATTAATTAGTCGATAATAATCGAAGGAAAAAATTGATTAAGTTTAACATCTTCGAGTTCGAAGACTCGACAAATCTTTTTTTTTTTTTTTTTCTCAGAATAAAAGAAAGTTATCGTGGATGACTATTTAGTAGAATCTTTGAGTTATCCTCATTTTCTTTCACACACTTGGTAAAGATATATAAGTCCGATCTTATAATTAAAATCATCTTTGTTAAATATATCATCGATAAATAAATAATAGTAATAAGGAAGAAGAAGAAGTAGAAGAAGTAGAAGAAGAATAATGCGATATTCAATTATGCAATTAAGTGACAGCGATTCATTCTAAATCTACAATAAATATTTCTTTGAAAAATTTTCCTATTGATGATAAAAAAAAAAAAAAAAAGAAAAAAGAAAAGAAAAGAAAAAGAAAAAAGAAAAAAGATCGTTCTCCATCTTTTGTCTTTTTAAACATTAATTACACTAATTAGTCTTAATTTCTAGATTTCTTTTTTTTTTTTTATCAACGCAATAGATATAGGATCTCCTCCTTAAAAATGAAAAAAAAAAAAAAAAAAAAAAAAAAATTAATTTGAAATAAAAACATCGTCGATGTGATAAATACGATTGAAACTAGTTTTAGAAACATTCTTATCGTACTGAGACATCATTTTTGTTGTTGTTTAAAAGCCTTTGGATGGAAAGAGAGGAAAAGAAAGAGGGAAAAAAGAAACCACAGCAGGACGTCGAGGCAATGTGCATTTTATAGTGCATTAATTGGACCGAGATGAGAAACGGGATAAAAGGCTTTTACAACGTTGTAAACGCGAAAATGGCATTCTTTCTCTCTCTCTCTCTCTCTTTCTCTTATGCCTGTTTTATGTCACTAAGACATTTCATCGTATTTTACACTAGTGCAACGTGTCAACGGTACAACACCAAACGCGTTTATGGCTTTACTGCATCGTGTGTCCTTTTTCATAGACATATACGTATACATGCATATTCGCATGTCCCTCTCTTCCGTGTACTCTCGTACTTTACAGCCGTTACTTTATTATCCTTTTCGTTAAATCATTCGGACAATGATATTTCATGTATTTAGTAATATTTTCATTTGTTGGTCAAAATCAACAGAGGATTCTTACTTATCATCTTACTTTACATTTGGCGAAATTCAGACGTCTCTACGTACCTTGGTCAAACATACTGTAAGAACCTTTAAAAGGTTAACTTAGAAATGATATATAATGAAAGTTAAATTATAGAGATCTCAGAGACCTATCGTACTACATCGTTAAACCTAAGTTCTAGATGGGATTTTAGTTTGTAAGATTTCCTTTTAAATTTCTTTGTTCAAAATGATACCGCACGGTTGTACGACGTCTATGTTTATCAACCTGGGCCTTTTCGAGGTCGACCTTTTTTCATCCTTTTTAAGTAGTTCCTCTATCGAATAGGGATTTCGTTTTTTTTGTACCTGAGCCGGTCTATTTTCAACGGGTATCTCATTACTCGTTACCGTCGTACTCGTCCGTTCCTTTTCCGTTTCAATAATTCTCTTCTCTTGATTTTGTTGCTGTTTGTTGTTCTGCTGTTGCTTATCCGTTTCCAATGGATTTATCGGAGGCGTCGGATGTCTTATGAATGCGCTTCGATCGCTTCCTATTTTCTGACCGAGTTCTAATATAATCCTACCACTTTGAAATGATTTATATTGATCCTGCGATTCAGCATTTTCCTCCAGATCGCTCTTGTCCAAGGAATCATCGCTTCCTGCCATGGAACTCGAACTCGATTTTAACTCCACCTGATTTTGTATTCCATTTTGATCGGTCAATCTTTCTGCATCTAGAGATCTAAAAAGAGAGAAAGAAAAAAAAAAAAAGAAAGAAGAAAAAAGAAAAGAACAAAAGGCAAATATTTATGTAGTATTGTCTCGTTGTTGTATCGTTGTATTCTTGCGTCGAGCTTACGTTAACGATTGCATTCCATGATGTAAATGTAACGTTGTAGCTTGATATAGCGACGAGTAGAAACTTGGATTCCATGAAGGCGTGCCGTTGTTTCCTGAACTCGTAGAGATCTGTAACGGTCCTAACGCACCTGGGTAGAACAACTGATAGTCCGTCCTCATTAACGATTCTAAAAAAAAAACAAAGAACAAAAAAATGATCATAACTGTTGGCTAAATTAAAGCTATTTATGAAAGAAAAAAAAAAAAAAAAAAAAATAGAAAAAAAAAGAATTGAAATTGAGGCTGATCGGTTGGTCGTTGAAAAAGAAGCTGTCAAAGTCACGTCAACTCGAATGTTTATCTACAATCTTTCGTGCTGAATTTAATTATTGGATGGAAGGGCTGCTTTCGAGTTTATAATACGTCACGTGAAGTTTTAACTTATCGTTTGTGGCTAATAAGTGGATCAGATTGATGTCAGCTGGCGCGATTTCAAGTGCCCCTAATGTTATGCAACCCTTTTCATTTATTTGCACGACCGGTCCCAGTCTGTGTGGTCCCTCTCTCAACCTTTATCTTCGATCCTTTGTGCAATTCGACTTTCATCTTGTTCAAATTATTGTCAATAAACAAAATTATATAACGCGAAGTATAGATATAAATTTTTTTTTTAGATATGTATTATTTTACGGAAAACAAAAAAAAAAATGAATTACGATGTACGATATTAATGTTACACGTGGGGTTGTTAGAAATGAAAATGAAATAAATGTCTATATTTTAATTCGATTTCTACCCTTAAGGGACTCGAAAAGGAAAATAATCGTTTGATGTAAAAATTGCATAGGTCACGAAAAGAGAAATGATTTAAATTTGAAGATCCTTTCTCTCGGACCGGAGAAGGATTTATCGAAGTTCGCGTGTTCTTAGACTGACGAGTCAATCACGTTGAGTACCAAAGTCTTCGCCAAATTTCTTCTCGACTATCGACTTTCTCCGGAATTTTTTTTTTCTTCGAGGGCAAATCGTCTTCTACAAGAAGAAGGGTAAGGAAGGGAAACAAAAACGATGGAAAAGATAAAAGAGGACTCGATGAAGCTTTAGATCGATCTCGTGCTAGGGAGACAGATGTTTAAGGGATCGGTTGTTGACCGTAAAAATGTAAACTTATCGATCTATAATAAAATATTTTTTTTTCCTCGATAGGATAATGATCGACGATAATAACGATACTCTTGTCGGCGAAAAAATTGTCATCGATAAATTATCTAAAATATTTCGAAAGTCGTAAGAGAGTCGAGATAAGGGAAAGGAGAAAAATGATGGAACGTACCTCTGGAAGCAACATTGGAAGAGATTTGCGAAGCATATCCGGTGGATGAGCTCCCTTCGATTCCGGGATGATCCGTGTGAAGTCCACCACCCCTGAGAATTCGGTTAACCGATGAAACGGAAGGTAAGCTTTGTGGATCGCAAGCTCCTTGTCTAGCAAGTTGTTCACGTATTTCCCAGGCAAACATCGTCGGCTGTTCCTGTTTCATTCGTAGAATTTTCTTAACGACCGTAGGTGTTGCTACTTGCTGCAATTGCAATACAAACATATAAACTCTGTCTTGGTCTCTAAAAGAGAGACTTTCATTTTAACGAGAGACCCTTTGAAAACGTTCTCTCTCTCTCTCTCTCTCTCTCTCTCTCTCTCTCTCTATTTATACATGTTTCTCTTCTCTCCTAGATTTCACTTTTCTTCAACTTAGAAACGTTCGCGATACCCCGTTCGATACATTCGAAGGAAGGATTCTACAGTCGATCGTAAAGATTTAATTTAACTTCGGGATTATATTCTTTTTACACAAGAGAAACCATTTACATTCTTGATAGTTATATGGGGGACGATTACGAGCTAATATTTAACTTTTACGATCCACCTTTTAGTTTTCCGACTAAACTTATCTACCAAGGATACCTTCAAGATCTAATAACTTATCTCTCTCTCTCTCTCTCTCTCTCTCTCTCACATTTTCAAAATTTCTTGGATAGTTTTATTAGCGATATATATCAATAATGCGGTATGTATCTGGGAATAAATTAATCGCTTCGTGACATCTTATTTCTAAATCGAGTTAAACGTAAAGGAAAGGTAACGAATCGACAGGAAATTTGGACGGGAAAAGAGTGTGTCCTCGGCATATGTCGAGCACCTGTGAAGAAGAGGATCCATAAGACCAGGGTCAACGATCAAGATAACCGACTAAAGTCCGGTAGGTGGGTTATAAACCTACTACATACTTTATTTCGATTTTAGACCTCCGCTTTGGGACAGTACGAGGAAGAGAACGAACGTACGAACGAACGAACTATCGTCATCTGCCAGCCCCATTCCTGTCCGGTTCCGTCGTCTTTTCGAAGGTGAGAGAGTTACTTCAGTGTTTCTCAATCCTCAAGATTCCAAAATCCAACTTTTAACTATTTACTTTCGATCTTTGAATTATCATAGAATATCCACTATCCTCGTCCGTTAAAATCGTTTATCTCATTTTCCTAGCCTTTTCGATGCTTCCGAAAGGTACGGAGAGTTCAGTGATTCTCAATCTTAAAGTGATTCCCCGAATTTGACTTGCTAATGAACTCTTAAGAGAGGGGACTACTAATGGTATATACAAGGCAACAAGAGAGGAGCCGCCGCTGATAATTTCATGCTAACGTTATGGAAATGTTATTCGGTTTCATACCGAGATTTTTGAGATCGTCGACTCGTGCCAAAGGCGACGAACCGGGAAAGAGGGGAGGAAGAGAGTGTGTGTGAGAGAGAGAGAGAGAGAGAGAGAGAGAGAGAGAGATAAGAAGGGTGAATCTTCTTTGCCAATTCGATCTTCCCTAATTTCTCCCCAATCTTTTTTTCTTTTCCTTTTCAACTTTTATTTCTAACGTATAACCTACATCCACGTATTATATATAATTTTTGCGTTTCATAAATTAATGGTTGCCTCCAAGTTTTAGACGCGTCTTACTTTCCTTTTCTTTCTTTCTTTCTTTTTTTCTTTTTTTTTTTTCCTAATCGTTAAAAAGACAACGATTACACTCCGATCATTAAATCTCCATACGTTGTAATACCTACGTATATGTTATATATATATATACATATTAAATTGTGCTGTCGAAAAAATATCGAAACGAATCTTAAGATCGAATTATAATCAACTTTGTAATATTATTTGGTATTCGCATAGAAAGATTGAGAGTTACTGTCGAGGTACGATACGTTTAAGGGCGGTTATGGCAAGAGCAGAAGAGGACGGGGAGGGTCAGCCTAATAGTTTCAGAGGGTTAGGACAAGCCTCGCGTGCTACCAGGAGCATCTCAGATTCTAATCTGACACTTCCGTCGTCGTTGCCACAATTACCTCGGTCGACGTTGTGTATACGTGTCCTAATGTCGATCTCTCTCTCTCTCTCTCTCTCTCTCTCTCACTCACTACCTCTAGCTATCCCTACATTACGAGCTACCTCTCCATACGCGCGTGTATTCGCTCACACGGTCGAGGAAATTGGTTTGGCAGGACGGACATATGGCGCTAAACGTTAGATAACGCAAACCGTTCGAACAGGTTGACCAACTCGGTAATTACCGCACGAACCTACAATGTGTGTATGTACTCTCTCGCGCGCTTGTGTGTCTGTGTCTGTGTCTGTGTCTGTGTGTGTGTGTGTGTGTGTGTGTATACATCCTAGCAGATAAAGGTTATCAGGACTACCAACGATCTTCGATCCTTCCCTTTTCTATTCCGTTCGAAAGAAAGAGACTAATGACAATTAATACGTAAAATATCGATTAGAAACTTACCTTACGATTAAAACTACATGAGAAAACTATGTATATATATATATGTATATTTCTATGAATCGATGCAATTCGCTGAATAACACATGCATACGTTTATACGTTGATCCTTACCGATAATTGATACGTGAAATAATCGATACGAATTTATATTACGACGAAAACTATATAAGAATTCTAAGAACGGATTAACTTGTACGAATCGATGCGATTCGTTAGAAAAAAGAAAAAAAAAAATAAAAAGAAGGAGAAATCAACAACGACTTCATTCATGCGAGAATACATTTTATATGTGTTCCTCTCTACGTTCTCTTCCATCTAAATCATTCAAGTTGAAAAGTAAACATCGTAGGGCTAGTCTGTTTAGATCTTAATTACCTGATAAACCTGGAAAACTGAACGTTTTTCTTTTTATCTCTTTCTCTCTCTCTCTCCCTCTCTCTCTCTCTCTCTCTCTCTCTCTCTCTGCAGGTAGATAGTACTCGAAAGGATCCATCGATCCAAAAAGTTTTGATCGATAATTAAGAACAATTGAAAAATGAAGAAAAATGATTCGCAAAGACAATTTTGTTCTCTTAAATGTTCATTATTGTTTACGATTTAAATTGATCTCTACGCGCGCGCGCGCACACACACACACACACATATATTGACCTCGTTTGTCGGACAGATTGGATCATTCCGATGATAATCAGTCATCGACGAACTTGCGAACGAGTTAAGCGTGTGTCATTAAGGCGGGAAAATTTGAATGTTGTTCTACCTGTTAAAAAGAGATTCCTTCTTCACAGCTGTGGTAAAAGAGCGGCGCGGACATTACATTTTACGAATGCCACGAAGAAAAAGAGAAAAGAGAAAGGAAAGAGATCAAAGTTGGAAAGAGATAGCGCAGCAGATTTTTTTCGTTTTTTTTTCCTTTTTCTTTTCCTTTTTTCGTCGCCCATGACGTTCCACTTTATTACCTTCGCTCCTTCGACTGGGCGTGCATTTTTCATGAGACAATTTTCTCTCTCGTGATGTCGCCCCATTATCCTCTCTCTCTCTCTCTCTCTCTCTCTCTCTCTCGCGCGCGCGCGCTATCGTATCGTATTGGAGCGCACGCGTATGCTTACAGATAACAGGCGAAAGTACTTACGAGGACACGCATCGAAAATGTTACCTCATGTGTACGGGAGAAACACGTGTAGATCGTCTCGATAGTTTGGTAATTAATTCCATAGCTCGTATGCCAAATTGAACGATGCGCACAGCTTCTAGAAATTATATTCCCGATCGATTCATCCCTGATTTTTACCTACATTTCATCTTCCTACACTTTATCAACGATTTTCTACTCAAACAAAAAAAAAAGTACATTCTCATTCGCTTTCCCTCGCAAGTTGCAATTTCCATCGACACGATATTTATAGAAATCGTTGCATCTTTCGGTGAAAAAATTTTTAAAAGATCGAAAAATTAAGAAAAAAAAAAAAAAACAAAACAAAACACGATGTTTTTTTCTAGGTGGGATTCGAACCCGCGATCTCCGAATAGAAATCTAACGCTCTACTCGTTACCCTATCGATTCTATTGACCGAACGTACGCAATTAATGGACCTACATCGAAATGTCAAAAGTTCAAATGGATTTTCTAAGAAAACAGCTGGTCACTAATGTCTCGACATTTGACAGGTGTACTACGTATAATAGACATTTTCTTTAATCCAATTGTAAGATCCCGATCGTTCGAAACCTAAGATCACGGAGGACAGCTTTAACATTTCGGTCGGTATTTAAATAGTAGGTTTTCTTAATGGAAGAGATGACAATGAAAGAAAAAAGGGATTTAAAGGGATAGCCCTAAGTGTGCTAAGTGTTAATTTTATACCGCACAGATACGCACACACACACACACACACACAAGCGCGCGCACGCTGTATCCGATTTCGGGGGACAAAAAGAGAAAAGAGAATTAGAAGACCGCTCGTTATCCAATTATCGATCATTTTAATTATCGATCACTTTAATTATCGTAAAAGCCACTTTGAAGGTTTACTATCTTGTGATCTACCTCTTATAGTGAGTAAAAGAGAGAGAGAGATGCAGGTAATATCGTGATAAAGATCTAGACAGTTTCTTTTTTTTTCTCTCTCTCTCTCTCTCTCTTACTTTTCTTTGATCTTCGAAGGTTCGAATGATTAGGCGAAACTGATAAAATCGATGTCAATCGAAGTATCTCTTATATTTTCACCTTCGGTAAGAATGAGAAACGTAATATTTCCAAAGACGGGTTGTATATTTACAATAATAAATTTTTTTTATGCTTTTCTAATTTTTCTAATGCCAAGAAAGAGATGCATCCTATAAGAAATTTTTCATGCGCGTGAACCGTAGAATTATATTGTCATTAGTGTGTGTGTGTGTGTGTGTGTGTGTGTTTGCTCGTGCGTGTGCGCGCGTAGAATCATATGCCCAAGGGATCTATTAGCGTTGAAGTAGAATTACACTCGAAATCGTTTTCATCATTTTCTACGATATTATCAAGTACATCAGAGAACGAGGAGAATATATATATATATATATATATATATATATATATATATATATATATAAATATATATATATACTTTTTGTCGTTATTTAAAGAAAATTCAGTTTATACAGGATGGGCCACACAGTGTCCTAGGGCCAAAAGTCTTCCTAAGGTGATTTTCTAAATCATTTATCTACTATATTTCTCGAGACTATTTGGAATATTCTTTTTTTTTTGTCAGTATATAAAACTACAAATCTATATGTAATTTTAGCCATATTCTGTATATAGTTCATGACCGATGTACCTTAGACGATGAAAATCGATTCTAAAAATATACATACACATATATTGCGTGTATATACGTCAATTACTCTTTCCCGAGAGTTTTTAAGCTTGCAGCTATGGCTCGTGTGTAGTTTTACGATCTGAATACAAAAATTTATCCGAGGTATCGAAAAGGAGTGATCGATTTTTCAAATCACCTAGGAACTTTCGGTTCGTTCGATATTATAAACAAAAAAAAATATATATATATATATATAATTATTTTGATTGAGTCACACCGTCATCTCATCTTTTTTTTTCTTTCTCTTCTTCTCGAGCTACCGAAAAGGAGATCGAAATCATTCTCGTATCGAGTACTTGATTAATTTAACACATGAGATACCATAAGACGATGATCGCACATCATTCCGTGATTCACAAACTGGGCGTACCGTGCGAACGTACAAACGCGAACAAGAAAAGCGTGCAAAAGCCATGAAATTATGCAAATGTAGGACGTCGCAAGGTGTTTGGATAATTGCGTCTTATGGTCAACACACACACACACACACACACACATACACATACAGGCCTTACTTAAAATCACATCAGGAATGTCCGAAGTATCCTCTACCTTCTCGCTATATTATCTACCTTCCCCCTTTCTTCCTTTCCCTCTCTCTCTCTCTCTCTCTCTCTCTCTCTCCCCCCTCGTTCTTAACTACATTCGATCCTTTGATTTTGTTGTTGTTGCTTATTTTTCTCTCTTTTTTTTTTGTAGAATGAATACAATCACAAAAAAAATATTTATTATTATTGTTATTATTATTATTATTATTATTAATAAATCTATGCAAAAAGTTTTATTTTGCTGTTAACTTTTAGATGTAGATTTTATACATATCGCTTTGTTTTAACATATATGGTCTATCGATCTCGTATGGATCAAAGCCTCGAATTAAGATAATAATAATAATAACAACAACAACGACAACAACAATAATAATTTCGATATATGATACATATATATATATATATTTTTGGGTTCGTACGATCAATAAAAAGTACGGACAAACCTTAGTTTTACTTCCACCGATGCTACCTGGTCTGATACTTCCAGTTTCGTAAAATCTCGTTAATATTTTCGAAACACAGCCATGAGAGACGAGCAATTGTCGTGAGATGTCGCAAGGTCTAACACCGACTAATGCTAGTTGTACGATACGTTGACGTACACAGTCTGGTAAAGGTCTGCCATTGACAAAAACGCCACCAAGTTGATTCACTCCTGCTTGACCTACAAAAAGTAAATATCGTTATACGACGGTACTTGTTTATAATTCGTTTACAACGTCGACATAATGGACGTGCTAACAAAACAAAACAAAAAAGAAAAGAAAAAGAAAAAATTAAATAAAAGACGATATAAAAAATAAACGGTTAATTAAAAAGTCCGCATTTTACGAGTATGTAAATAACCAGATAGATATAAAATGTGATATCTTACAAGTAAAGAAGGATGATTTCGAACGGTCGTCGATTTCATAAGAATTTCGAATGAAAAAAAAAAAAAAAAGAAAAAAAAATATCGAGATTTATTTTCTATCTTTTCGACACTAATTCTGAAAGTTTTATCGTTGAAAAGACACGCTTCGATCGATTCGCTATAATTTTTATGGCAATTAAAAAATGTTTCTCTCGGATTAACGGGGAGATGTCGGTTCACGAGGACCATCAATTTTCATTTTTAATCCTCGGTCAATAATAATTTCTTTTTTTTTTACTCTCCTATCGAACGATCAAATAATTTTGATGGAAGTTTAATGATTTCTTTCAATCATTCTTCTGACCGTAACACCACTAATAATAATAATAATAATAATAATAATAATAATAAAGATAAAAATTCTTACTATTTTTAATAATAATAATCTACTAATTATAGACAATAAAAGTATATATGTATACATATATATAAATAGAAAAAAAAGAGTTAATTTTGCAAACATTGTACTATTGTTGTTTGTGACAATTTCTGGATAAAAGAGAGAGAGAGAGAGAAGAGAGAGAGGGAGGGAGGGAGGGAGGGAGAGAGGGAGAGAGGGAAAGAGAAGAACTACTACCTGAATCGGCCCGAGGGGAATAAGTAGAGGAAATTATAGCGCTTATACCAAGCGGTCTCGAGCACGAGTATAGGAGAGCCGGAGGAGGGAGAGGGCCAAATTATTATTACGGCAAAAAGCAAGCAGGAAGGCGGTCCTATCTACATAAAAATCAAGCTGGTCCGAATTCACGAAAAATAATGCCTTTGAAAAATAATCCTGAATGCACCGGCACCGGCACCGACACCGGTACCGTCAACGGCAACGACAACGGCACCGACACTGCACTGCACTGCACTGTACTGCACTGAACCGAACTGCACTCAGGTAAATCAAGCGAATCCGATGCGACCCGACGTTTCTCATCTCCCATAACGAAAGAATTTCATAACAGTGTGAACGTTAACGTTCCATCTGCGTAAATTGAAAACATATGACTGCGTATATATATATGTATATACATATACATATACATATATATGCTCAATTTATGATGTCCAACGTGTGTTTATGTATGTATTATACATGGGACATGTACGATTTCAATTTTGGATTCATTTACGTTCACGCGCTATTTATCATGTCATATGCGTGTATATGTATTAATGCGTATGTGTGTATATATATATATATATATATTTGTGTATTAATGGTGTCAAATGTGCAGTTACAACGTCAAACGTACATTTACGATGCCCGAACGTTCGCGTATGATATTTAATGTTTAGATGTATGGCGTTAAATATACATGTACGAGAGGAAAATAAAAATTTGCCATTGAAAATGTGACGTTAATAGGAAAAATAGTGTCATTTGGATACTCCGTAGCAATCTTTAAGTACATATGTATGTACGTATGTATTCGCGATACGATGCTTACGATGCTTATATTGCTCGAGAGACGGGTAAACTAATGCGGACCGGAAATGATCGCTATCACGAATGCCATTTAGGTTTCTGCCCGAACTCTATACACCTGCCTTTACCTCCAATCACGATACATCTAAGCTAATAGATATTCTCTCTCTCTCTCTCTCTCTCTCTCTCTCACCTTTTCTCTCGTACGCACGCGTGTTTGTTTTCTTAAAGAAATTCTCGAACTTTTTCTTTTTCTTTCTCATCTTATATACTTTTTTTTTTTTTCTTTTTAAGAACTCTTCAAATATATCATAAGTATTTAATAAGCCGATATTCCTTTAATGAAAATGATCTCATAAACGGCCGGCTCCTCATTCCTCCCTATTTTGATATTATCTTACTACATTATAACGCGATATCGCATGTACCTTTCCTCTCTTTTATTATTCTTTTTTTGTTCTTTTTTTTTCTCAACGCTCATGGGGTTCCTTCCTTTCTTTCTTTTTTTTTTCTTTTTTATTTTAATCCTCTCGCCATTTACTTATTTACCCGATTTATAAATATGATCGTATATGAGAAAAAGAAGTTTTTATATTTAGTGAGAATAATGTCTCTTTCTTGTTGGCGAAGAGAGAAAAATAGAAAAAGAAAACGTCCAAAGATTTTTTGATCTTGGATTATAATAATAATAATAATAATAATAATAATAATAATAATAATAATAATAATATATGACGTGTCTGTGTATATTCGAACGAAAAATTTTTAAGGAAAAAAAAATGAAAAGTCGTAAACAGTCGATATGATCCATAGATCGTAAAGGTAAATGATCGAAACGTTTTATGTTTTAGAAAGAGAGACAGAGAGAAAGAGAGAGAGAGAGTGAGGCAAAGAAGAAGATAAGATCGAGAACTGGTAATACGCGAATGAAATAAGAGAAACCCCAAAAAGAATATCATTAAAATCGTTTATAGTGAAATGATTTTATGAATTCTGCCGATCTTGAATAGAGTTTCAAGTGAGTCATTTAAATCTTGAATGTATCGATCCTTTTGATCTTGCCGTCTTGATACGATTAATGACAATTTATAATCCGAAGTTTTATAAATCATTCTCGAATGAATATATATATATATATATATATATATATATATATATATATATATAAAAAACGGGGATATCAAAAGGTATACTCGTCGTTCTCAATTTTAATATATTTCTCGATCCAATCTCGATCTCGATCTCGATCTCTCTTTCGAAGAAGAAGGAGAAGAAGAAGAAGAAGAGAGTTCTCCCTTTCGTTGTTCCTTTTCTCGCGGATACGTTGTTTTGATTTATCGTTGAAAGCTGAAAATTCTAACTTTCGTGACTCACCTGTATGCGGCATGGTAAAACGTCTCTTTTCGGTTCTCTTCCTAAAACAAATTAGAATTGTTATAATTTAGAATAGATAGATAGACAGATATATATATACATATATATTGAAAATTTGGGACGAGAGAATCGGACAAATTTGTAGAGAAAAAAAAGATCTTCAACGTTTTATATAAACATTTTCTATCAGATTTTACTGGAAAATTGGCGATTTTGGGAAGTTCGTAAAAAAGAAAAATAAATTTTCGTTTTTATGAATTCAAATGATTTTTTTAATAAAAATTTCATCGATTTTCTAAAATACCAACAAGTTTATAATGTAAATAATTTTCAATACCTTTCCAACGAGTACCGTTCAAATAAAAATGAGTCTGAATTTCCCAAATTATCGGAATAAAATAATTTAAATAAATTAACCAATGACCTAGTCACCTTTTGATTCTCCAAGAGAATATATATATATATATATAAATACGTGTACACACACACACACACACACACACACAATATGTATGTACATATATATGTATATACTTATTAAATACAACTTATAAGGAGTCTTTATTATACGATACAAGAGTGGCATGGAAGTGGCGCGAAGAAACGGAGTTATAGTCGCCGTGGATAATGAATTTAAATGTATTCAAAGGGCGCGCTTGACGCTTGACATGGCAACCCTTAAATATGCAACCGTACCGATAAGCCGAAGCGCGGCTAAATATTGCCGGTAGTCGGCCAACCGTGATTCTCATTTCTCTCATAAGATATGATCGTACAGAGATTTAGGCCACAATCAAGTATGAAAAAGAGAAAGAGTGAGAGAGAGAGAGAGAGAGAGAGAGAAAAAGATGATCAAGATAAGTAAGAATTCGTTTCCGTCTCGTTTTCTCCCGTTTACATACACTAAATGACACTCAAATTAATAAATACGTAACGTCGATCCAAACGAATCACTTACGCGCATAAATAAATAAATAAATTCAATAATTAATTAAATTAAACGAAGAAAATTATGAAGGTTGCTTTATGAGATCGTCAAAAAAAAATAAATAAATAAATAAAAGGAGACACTAATTTGATTGGAAAATTTTCGTTTGGAAGTGCGGTAAAAAAATAATAGAAAAAAAAAAAAGAAATAGATGAGGATAGAAAAGGAGAGAAATATGGAATGAGAGTGGGTGTTTGTGTGTGTTTGTGTGTGAGAGAGAGAGAGAGAGAGAAAGCGGAAAAGTACGTGGAATGCGTGCGTAGCGTGGCGGGTGGCGTGTACTTTGTGATGCAAATTAATGCGCGATTACCAAAGCTTCCCCTCCCCCTCCCTCGCCCCTTCTCCTCGTTCAACGTTTTTACCCTTGCTTCCTTGGTCTCTACTCAAGGAGGAGTAAAGGTGGTGGTCGTAGTATTAGTAGTAGGTGCACCACGTACATCGGAGTACGATCGACCTCCGACCCTCCTTCGAAGTCGATGCTTACCCCCTATTAGGCCTGCTTACACGCTCGGCCTCGCTCGGGACCTTAATCTGATCGAATTATTACACGCGTTACGCTCTCTCCTATGGCTGTCCTTATGAGAAATACCTTTTTTGAATTTATTCATTTTTTTTTTTGGGGGGGGGGGGTTTATTGTTTGTTTATTTATTTATTTATTTTTTTCTTGGAAACAGGAGCTCGACGATTTGATCCGTTTGGTTTTCAGGGGAGGAAGAGAAGGATCGAGAAATAAGGGTGGTTTTGTTCTTGCGGTATTTTGGATTTCAAAGTGATTTTTATGGATGGCCTTTTGATTGGGTCGTACGACAAAGTTGGCTTAGTCCTGTGGTTAAAGTCGAGACTGATCTTCGTGGTTGGTGGTCTTTCGAGGGGTTGACTTGGTATCGCAAGGTTGCTCTCACGTCGTGTCTCCTCCGGATTAGACATTATTAACTCATAATTTCATTCTTCGTTATAATTACCTTTTAACAATGCCAAGCATGATATTAATATAACTTTTGATATAAATTTTCTCCCCTTTCTTTCCGTCCTACGATTTTTTCCGATCTCATTTCTTTCGGCTTCGACGACAAATCGTTCGTTTTTTTTTTTTTTCCTTTACTCCTGACGCAACTGCAATCGCGCCAAGAGCCTACCAGATTCGACGATCGTCTTCTCTTTATACCGAAAATTAATTTCTTATCGGCAAGAGGCGAACCGACGTTTCTTTTACGTTCTACGTTACCTTTACAATAATTTTCTTCTCATTCCTCCAGTTCTTTTTCTCCTTACAAGAAAAGAACGATCATGTCCCGTGTCTTTTCATTTCAACGATAATTTTCTTCCCCATCCCCTTCCCTTCCCTCCCCCTATCCTCCCATGTCTTTTTTTTTCCTGTTACAAGAGAAGAACAATCACGCGTTAAACGTGAATCGCTAAAGATTATAACAGAAACCATTGAGAGGGGCCATTGTCCTGCCAACAAAATATCTCGATAATGAGGATTGAGCGATTATGGTAGATTGCAGAGGAGGAGATGGTAGAGAAGGTAGAGGAACTCGAGGAAGGCGAAGCAGAACGGCAACAGCAGCAGCAGCAGCAGCAACAACAACAGCAGGAGCAGCAGGAGCAGAAGCAGGAGCAGGAGCAGGAGCGAGCATGAGATTTCTCGCGTGCCATTTGTTTTGTCGATGTTACTCTTACAAACACGTGTCTGCGCAACCCTATCATCCTAACCGACGCCATTCTCACGATCTCGGTTAAGTACCATCGACCAAGCAGAATCTTTCCAAGCATCGCAACGCACGCTCCACGTCTCTCTCTCTCTCTCTCTCTCTCTCTCTCTCTCTCTCTCTTTTTCTCTCTCTCTCTTCTTTTCGGTGATTTCGATGCTGGACAAACGAGATCTTTTCTCATCACATTGGACACCACGATAAATGAAATTAATCGAATATAAAGATGAGATTTCCATTTAGGTTGAGAACCCCGCGTTTGTTACGAGTAAATAGTCGCTAAGGTCACGCTTTTACGTGTGTAAGCCTTAAGCTAAATCTAGTTTTTGTTTATTCATTAGGTTACCCTGTGTGTGCCTTTAAGTGCTTACGCCAAGAGAAGGTTTGACGGAAAGAGAGAGAGAGAGAGAGAGAGAGAGAGAGAGAGAGAGAGAGAAGGATGGTGAGTGTTCGCGAGGAGGGTCGCGGGGGCGTTCGGAGGGTGGTGGACTCTCGTATCTCCGATACGCCACCAGCCATAAAAATCTGAATATATTAGGTCTACATGAACACGACATCTCGCTTGGATCGTGAACACGTTAGCACGATAATCTATGCCTCTTTCCAACTTACACTTTGCACACGCTTATGCGTAAACTCATGCCAGCTTACCGCATCCTGAATTATATATCCTTTTTTTTTCTTCCTTTCTTTTCTTTTCGTTTCTGTTTTTTCTTTTTTTTTGGTTTCTTTCAAAATATTCACCAACGAAACTCGTTCGCTTTCTCTTTACGATAGGTGAGAATTTTTTCAATCGAAAGTAGTATATCTTTTTTCTTCTTCGTATCGTTTGCGTTCTATCCGTAATTGTCAACGACATCTCGTCATTCGATCGACGGGAAGCTTTGGAAGAATTGAGAAAATTTGGCGCAAATTTCTACGTCGAATACATATATGTCTATGACGATGATGATGATGATGGCAAAAAAAAAAATATACGGACACATTCAAAAAGGTCAAGTCCGCGACATAGTCGAAACATTTGGAAAACTAATGGATCGCACAAGTGGTAAGCGATCGATAGGTTTTTTTTCTTTCTTTCTTGTAACATTATATATTGTCCATGCTTGGAAAGAATAAAAGAACGGTATTACGGGGAGATAGGGAGGGAGGGAGGGAGAGGGGTGTAGAGGACGGAGGGGTAATTAGAATAATTCGGGCCGCCTTGGTTCACGCCAAGCCAAACGAATTTGCATTTTAAATGAAGCGATGGCGTGCCGTGCTTTCTTTCCTCGCAGTCGCCAGGACTTTGTCTCTCACCTTAAGAGAAACTTTTGACATTTTTCTAACCGCAAACCATATCTATTTTTCTAAACCATAACAAAATTTCCATTCCTACGTACGTTCCTAAAAGAAAATATTGACCGATCTACGTATAAATCATCATCTCGAAGAGGAAAAAGAGAAAAAGAAGAAGAAAAGTATTAGAAATATTTCGAACGGACGTTTTCTTACTGTTTTTTTTTTTTTTTTTTTTTTTTTTTTTTGGGGAGGAGAATTTAAGTTTCACGTACGAAAAGAAAGATTGGAAAGAGAGATACATCATATCATCCATAGATCATCGTCGATATCCATCTTTTTTTGTTTTGTTTTTTTTTTTTTTCACCGAACGCAGACGTGACATTGAGTTACACACTGAGTAGGTAGTAGATACGTAACGAGGAGGGGCAGGGGGAGGGAGGGAGGGAGGGAGAGATCGCTTTAATTGGCAAGAAACTCGCGGCGAGGATAATTTATTTGTCCAGTCGATGCCGGCCGACAATTACACGCGGAAACGTCCGTCATGGTACGGTTTTTTTTCTCTCATCCCAACTGGAGAAAATAAAAGAAAATAAAAAGGAAGAGAAAGAGGAGGAGGAGGAGGAGGAGGAGGAGGAAGAAGAAGAGGAGAAGGAAGACGAAGACGAAAAAAGACGAAAGTGTGCGTGTGTGTATGTGTGTGAGAGAAAGAGAGAACGAACGTACCTGTTGATTTTTATAATCCAGTCTTCCTCTTAGTTTACTCTTCGCCGGGGAAACAACAAACAAACGATATCATCCAACGACAGGGTGATCTTCGGGCTCCGAAAAAAAAGGAAACCTCCTCGTCGATGGCTAGTGCTCCTTTCCTCTTGACGTAAACATGTTAAGTAGCTCACGCGAATACTGTCCCTTTTCTCATCGAGGAGATATCATTGTCAACTAATAATAGATACAACAAAAAAGATTTATATACTCCGATGACAAATAAATTCACCTTTCGACAAAATCGAGACACGTCAAACACACTTATTTCTTTTTATTCTTTTTCTTTTTATTTTTATTACTCTCTCTCTCTCTCTCTCTCTCTCTCTCTCTCTCAATCTCCCTTCCTATCGCGAGCAAAAAAAGAAAAAAAAAGAAAAGAAAGAAAAGAAAAGATTAGGAAATTAAAATTCGATTGACTCGATCGTACGTTCTTTTCGTTCCATATATGTAACAATCCTTAGATTAAAAATGAGTGATTGATCGAGAGAGACAGAGAGAGAGAGAGAGAGAGAGAGAGAGAGAGAGAGAGAGAGAGAGAAAGTGAGAGAAAAGAAAAATTATATACAAGTACGAGAGAAGGAAAAGCCGAAAGCGCACTCCCTTTTATCGTAGTAGTGGAACGACACGAGGAGAAAGAGTGGCAAGTCGGTGGCAAACGACGAGGGCGACTGCGGTTGGCCGTCGAAACGCGCCGTGCGCGCTCGAAGAGGACAGGACGAGAGTCTCCGCGAGCTTGATTATCTGAGTCCGTTGAAGGAGAGAGACAGAGAGAGAGAGAGAGAGAGAGAGCGCGCGCGCGAGAGAGACCGAAAGAGAGAGAGAGAGAGAGAGGGAGGGAGAGAAAGAGGGAGAGTAACGACAAGGGCACACACGAGAGAGGAGACGATGTGGACCACGCCGAGGACACGCCGTGTCTGAAGCGAAGCCTTGCCCAGTCGCAAACGGGGGTTACGGACTTTGCTTTCGATTTCCTATCCCACCTCCCCCTCCCCCTCCCCCTCTCCCACAATGTCTCTCCCTATTCTCCCTCTAAATCCCCCTTCTCGACCGGGTTTGTATATATATATATATATATATATATATATATATATATATATATATATATATATATATGTATGTATGTATGTATGTCTCTCTCCTCACTTATTTATACACAATATATTCGATGTCGATATTCCGATCAGACCGATTGATCTTCCAACATGAGATATTCTTCATTTTCATCGATCGGTTTTGTTCGTTAACTTCCCCCCCTTTTCTTTCTTCTTTTTTTTTTTCTTTAACATTTTAGAGAGACAGAGAAGACGATCTACATAAAAGGTCTTTATACCCCCGTTTTATTCCGTCGTCTCCTTTAATATTTATCCCTATTTTTTGGTAAGAGAATCAAACGATCGATATGACGTTGATTTCATGCGTTGTTTCTTTTTTTTTATTTGTATTACTTTGAGATTTTAGAGGGAGAGAGAGAGAGAGAAAATATATAATTAATAATAGTAGCGTATTTCCCAATAAAAATACAACACTTAATAATTACTAGAAAATGTCGGAGTGACTATCGACGTCGGAATAGAAACGATTAATTTCTAAACTTCCCTCTGAATTAGAAATAAGTAAAGGAGTGTCCGTTTTCTCTTTAAGTACGGTGTCACCGAGTTTAGGAGAGAGGGAAAGATGCGCGAAGGGTGGGGACAGGCAAAGGCTGCACTTTAATACGCTCCTCCCGTTTTCTTCTCTCTTTCCTTCTCTCATAAACCCTCTATCACCATCTCGTCTCTCATCATTTCTCACACGTATATTTTCTCCTGTTTTTCTAATCACTCTCTCACTCTCTCTCTCTCTCAATTATTATTTTTTAATCGCCTGTGAAACTTAACGAGTCGAGCGGCCATATACTCGTGGCTCCTGCGTGACGTGATCATGCTCTTTTTTTGTTCACGTCATACTCATTTCATGTTCCAAAACTTTTCATTTCGACTCACGCGAATTTTCTCTTTGTCCTCTTCGTTCTGCACGTGAAACTAACTAGCTAAGATTTTTTTCTCTTTTTTTCTTTTTCTCTCTACACACACACACACACACACACACACACACACACACATATATATATATATATGTGTATGTACAAATGAGCCGGTGATCATATACTCTGCACAAAACAATTAGAAGATCGCATACTGCAACCGTTTTTCTCGTCAACGGGACAGCAAATCATTTCTGAAATTACAAATACGTCTAGAATACGTATTAGGGATGAAAAATCAATTCTTACATCTTTCCAGGTCACTATTATTTTTTCTTTCCTTTCCGTTTACCACCGATAGCTCGTTCGTTGCTATAAAATCAATTCGTGGTAGCTGCGCGCTCCGATCGTTTTGAATAATTTATTATTCCTTTTGGGATATCTTGATAACATTCGGATTTGATTTATATTGAAAATTATGTATTTCTATTTGTCGACGATAAAGACCGGTGAAGTAAGCATCGTATATTTATTCTACAAAATTAATTCTTTCGTGTAATTTAAAAATTGTAAGAATATCGCGTCGCACAAAATATCCCAAACGATTCGGACCACTTTCATAATCACCGGCTCACGCACGCACACGCGCGCACACACACACACATATATGTACATATATATGTATAAAATACATATAGAGAAAGAGAGAAAGAGATGAATTTTGTCAAGGGTCTTACATAACATTCATCTCTTTTTATTAGAAAATCGTTCGCGTATCTCGTGAGTCCTTCAAATTATCCTTCTCGTGTGTTCACCTTTCCTTCGAAATTTTGAATGGACGACCGTACGATCCATTCCTCTTCGAGACACGCGGCCAAATTTCTTGAAATGCAAAAACCAATGATCCATGGAATTTGTTGAAAAAATAAAAAGAAAGTAGAAAGAAGAGCGGTTGTATCTTGTAACTTGGGCGTTTTCTTTCAAAAGGGAAGATGTAATCGCGACCGACTTTCGACACGCGACTTATACGTTCTCTCTCTCTCTCTCTCTCCTTCTCTCTCATGTTTTTTCGCCTTCCACGAAGATCAAAAGTATGATCATCTTTTCTTTTTTTTTTTTCGAAGGACGTATCTCTTTTGCGAACTCTTGCGTAAGAGAATGCTCGTGTGCGTGTGTGTGCGTATATAAGTATATTTATCTATATATGTATATATAAAAATATATATATATATATATTTATACATACACCTTCTTCCTCTTCTCTTGGACAATTATATACCTACAATTTTGGTCCCTTGTTTTCTACTGGCAAAAGCAGACATCTTTCACGGTTCGAAAGGCGTTTCACGCGGTTAAGAATTATTGTATACTTCTTCGTCTTCGTCTTCGTCTTCGTCTTCGTCTTCGTCTTCGTCTTCGTCTTTCTTCCTCTTCTTTCGTCACGAAGGTCGCGACGCTTTTTTTATATATGCACGTAAGCGTGCGCGACGGAAGCTGGAGAAGAAGGATCCATTATCTCTCTCTTTTTTCTTTTTTTTTCCCGAATGAGAGGATCCGTCGGTTCATCCTTTTAACGAGTGATCTGAAAGAATAATTATTTTCAGGTATAAACGGGGACGATCATTTGAGGATACTGCGAGGGAGTCGATTTTGCGCTACCTTTTTCCTTTCCTTCTTCTTCTTTCTTTTTTTTTTTTTTCCATACGATCCTAACTTTACTTTTGAACCATTTATTTTTGTCAGGTTGATACGCAAATGTAGTTGTTCCAGATTAAGGCAATTTTTATATAAATTTCAATTGAAATACATCGGGAGTATCGTAACGACGTTTACGTATCGGCCTAACGTTATTATTTATATATCAGATTGATATTGTCGATATCGCGAAATAATCGAATAAACGACGTTAATTTCTCAATTTAGAGATAGGAATGAGGATAAAATTAAGACGAATTAACGTGGACTGATGAGTGTTTTTCTTTGGCTTAGCGAATGATCAATGGTAACAAATGGAGTGTCGAATGACAAATAAACACGGAGGGTTAACCACACGCTACAACTTTATACTAGTCAGGAGGACTCTAACGACACCCCATGGGCTAATCGTATCCAACTCGAATACGTCTCGAGTACATTGTACTAGAATTAAATCCCCTTTTGGTCTCTCGACACCCTGTGGTATATAACATCGTTCTTTCTCTCTCATTCTCGATGGTTGACTTCTCTTTGGAGATGGTAGGAAGACAGGTTGCGCACATTCACGGATCATCGCCCCCTAACTGGTCTTCCTGCTCTTTGCGGTTTGTCCAAATGTTGTGTCGAACGTTTTTCTCTCTCTCTCTCTCTCTCTCTCTCTCTCTCTCTCTCTCTCTCTCTGTGTCTGTGTCTGTCTATCAGTCTGTCTCCGTTCCCGTCTCTCCTCAACCCTCTTCTCGATCTTTTATTTTGCTCCCACTTACACTCCTCGTTTCGCTTCGTCGACTCTTGTTTTATGAACTGATTTATGTCAATGTACTCCGTTGTACGTATCACGTTCGGCGTTCAAATATTGTTTTCTTCTTTTTCTTTTTTTTTTACAATTTGTTTGCGTTTCAACTCTAAAATGCTTCGTCGTTAACCCCCTATTAATCCGTTCGCGAACATTACGAACTGTTAACTTTGCATATTTGCTTCGTTCGAAAGTTCTAACGTTACATACGAGCGTGTATTACTTTTATTATACCCATAGCTAGACGCACATTATTAATGGCGTTTAATATTCGACAAAAGCCCAACAAAATTGTATTCTTTACGTTTCCGATTCGAACGAACTACTGTTCTAATCCTTAGAGATAGATCGATATAAATTGAAACGAACGATTGAACTCGCTATACTAGAAGGAACTATTTTTTTTTTTTTTCAAGAGAGGAAACACGAAATTACGTTTGGGTTAATCAGATAAACGAACGTAACACCGAAGAAAGAGCGTCGGTGGCGACTCACCCCTAACGAGGAGTAAAAGTATCAGATGGTTCGGTAGATTAATTTATGAGCGTCGAGCGAGGCGGCAGGACTTTTTAAAAGAGGAAGGTTAAAGCGTGTCGTGGCCCGACAACCCCGTCGTCCTCGTCCTCGTCCTCGTCCTCGTCCTCGTCCTCGTCCTCGTCCTCGTCCTCATCGTTCTATGGACATTGTCTGAAAGCGACGAGAAGCAACGAACGCCGACGGCCAGCAACGTCGACGTCGACGTCGACGGCGAGGACGAGGACGAGGACGAGGACGAGGACGAGGAGGAGGATGAAAGAGCAGGTGAAAAAGTTTCCAACCCCCGTTCTTTTTAACCCTCCTCGACAATGTTTTAATCTTCCTTTCTACTAACATTTCTATAGGGCTTCTGTTTTCAGGTATTTTCCTTTTGAAGAATTGACCTTTTCCTTTCCTTCGCTCCCTTTGCCATAATTGGACTATGCCGAAAAGATCTTTTTCTTCTTCTTCTTCTTCTTCTTCGAATCAACGAGACGATAATGGGAACACCTGTAACATATAATGGGTAAGCTAATTATCGCGTCCAATTTTTTTTTTTTTTCTATAATATTGGTTATTTTTGTTTTTCTTTCTCCATTGTGTACAACGCAACAAGATTCGAGTCGATATCTCGAAGAATTTTCTGTGTCTTTGCGAATGAGGAAAGAATGATTGATAAATGATAACGTAGATAAGAATTTTTCTTTCTTTTTTTTTTTCGAAGGAAAAGAAAATTAAAGGAAAGAAAAAAGAAGAAGCAATGGGAAATAAATTTAGATAGAAGAAGAAGAAGAAGAAAAAGAAGAAGAAGTTAAGCATTATAGAGAAAAAGGAGAGAGAGAGAGAGAAGGAGCACATATCCTCGATGTAATTTCATCGAGAGGATAATAATAATTTTAGCTTCGAAAAGACGCCGGCAGCTGGTCGAAGATGCATCAAGATCGTCCTCTCTTTTCGCATGCTTAGAAAGAGAGCTGCCTTTTATTTTTTTTTTTTTGTTTCTATGACCGGTCTCCTCTTCTTCTTCTTCTTCTTCTTCTTCGTCTTCTTCCCCACGTAAGATTTCACGGGGTACACAGCGTCGATCAAATATTAATCTCTCGGTCAAAATCGCAATTTGTGGAGGCCGAATTGCCGTCCTCATCTTCTTCGTCATCTTCGTGTCCAACAAAGAGAAAGAGAGAGAGAGAGAGAGAGAGAGAGAGAGAGAGAAAAAGGACAATTTCGAGACGCAAGGTGTATCCTCGATTTTCTATGGATCGATTAGGGTGAAGGGCCTCGGCATGATCTTCTTTTCTACCACAGTCTTTTACTCGAGAAATGTTCTTCCCGACCATCTCTACAAAATAACGATTTTCGGATAATAATGTACCAAATTTACCCCTGTTATCTTTGATAACATTAAAGGAATAGTTTCAATGAAATGACATAGTCGCGTTTTCATCCGATACGAAGATCAATCGCATCTAAAATATATCGTTCAACGTATATCGCGATACATTTTCCAAATTTATCGTCCAACTCCTTTCGATATCAATCATCATCGACAAATCAACGATTTTTCTTGATGATTTTTAACATCGATCACGCTCTTAGGTTCGAGGAAGAAAGAGTGATCGATTTATTTAAACAAACAAAAAAAAAAAGAAAAGAATCACCTAATAGGAACACTTTTGGCCCACCTAGGAACTTTTGGGTCGGTCTGCACAAAAGCGAAACAAAAAACAAAAAAAAAGGAGTAAGAAGAGAATTAGTGAATCGCGATTACTATCATCGTCGCGTTTAGTATAGAGGGAAGCCGCGGCGGCAACGAACACATCCTTCCTTCCTTCCTTCCTTCCTTCCTTCCTTCGTTTCTGTATCCCCCTTTACATTCTAACGATAAGATCGGCCTTCCTGAATGGCCGATGACACCCGCACTGATACCTTCCTCTTCAACGATTGGCCCACTCAGGGAGCACTCGTTATTAGAGAGTTACACCGATTGGCGGCTCTTTGGAACGCCCAGGAAGGATGCGCGCAGCTGCCAGGACATGCGTAATCCGACGGGGTTGATCGACGTCAACGTCGACGACGACGCCGACGTCGAGGGAGTCGAAACTTCTCCTACTCCTACTCCTCTTCTATCTACCTCCCACCGATATACCCCTCCTCCTCTCTCTCTCTCTCTCTCTCTCTCTCTCTCTCTCTCTCTCTCTCCTCTCTTTCCCTTCCCCTCTCGCCCCTGCACCACCACCACCACCACCACCACCTCTTTCTACTCCTTTTCTATCCGCGTGTTTGCTTCCATTCGTTCTAGACTTTCCAACACGTTGATCGATTCATTCTCGTCGATGGTTTTATGTATATACGTGTGTATATTATTTTTTATATACCTGTGCTTAATTTTTATTTATAAATTTTGGATTTATGATATCGAAGCTTTCCGTTAGCGAATTTGCGACCGTCGCAAATTTGCTTTCCACACACGCACACACACACACACACACACACATATAAATATATGTGTGTGTGAGCTTTGTTTAGGCAAGATTTACGGTTGTCAGAGAATTCCTCTTCGCACAGTAATAATATACAAATTTAGACCCATATCTGAACGATAATCAAGCTTTTTATAATGTCTACAAGATAATATCTATAAAGAAATGTCTATAAGGCACGCAAGTTATTTTTGTCTATCATAGAGAACGTTTTGAAAAATCTTATTAGGGACTTGGTAGTATCGTTCGGATAATTTAAAGCCGTGGTAACGGACACAGGTGTTAAATAAACGACTCGAACGTCATAACACGTTCGGTCATCGAAAAGGAACCAGCATCGAATTCGGAGAGTAAGAAGGATTTCATGGAAAGCTTAAGCTCGAGGCAGCCCCATGGATGGATGGATGGATGGATGGATGAATGGATGGATGGATGGCACATCCACTTGCGAATTTCGATAATCGTTAGCCAATTGCTTTATTATCTCGGGCAGGTGCCAATAATGGGCGGTGGTCTTAGCCACGAGCGGTATATAGCTTTGTTATACAAATATTTGTGCTCGCCTTCGAATACCTCGTCCTTGCCGAAAGGAATGTAAGAAAAAAAGAGAAACGAGAAAACAAAAACGAAACAAAAAGAAAAACAATTTAGAGCGAAGAATCTCGTAAAGTTGTAAAATAAAGAGTTGTAAATTATTATTGGGATAGTCGTCTCTCTCGAAGCGAAGCTCGAAAAAACGTGAAAGCTTACAAAAATCTTTTTTTCTTTTCTCTTTTTTTCTTTTACCACAATTATCGCCCCTGCAAGATGTCTTTTATCTAAAGGCAATCATTCTCTTTCTTTTCTCTCGTGGCCCGTGTAATTATTATATCCTCCGGCTATAATTCTACCTCTCCAAATAATAATTTTCACACCCAGTATATAACAACGATGTAATTTCAAGCGATAAACGTTCATTACTTATCTTTCCCTTTTGTTTCTCATTTTATTCCTGGTCGCAATCAACGACCTTTTGTCTCTTTCATTTCTCTTCTCTTCTTTTGCTTTTGTTTTTCGTTTTTCGTTCACGAATTTCAACGTCCATATTTTTTTTCTCTTTTCTCAAACTCATTTCCGTTCGGGATATTTGGGAAAAAAAGGAAATAATTCCATCTCGAATTAGAAGTCCATAGGAAACGCTGTAACTCTAATCAATTCCTGTGTCAGTGGGGGGAAATTAATTAAGACGACGATCTCTTAGACGTTAAAAATAAATCGTAAGAACTTAAAGTATTTCGATATATTTAGGTAAATGGACTCGAAGGAATAATTATCTCTCTGTCTCTCTTTTTACAAATAAGAAGAAAGAAAAGAAAAGACAAAAAAGAAAAAAATAAGAAGAACGCGTGGCTAATCGTAGCTAATCTGGCCTCGTTTCGACCGAATCTGCCGACTCGTTAATGACTCCGCGAAGAAGAAGAAGAGTGCAGTAATTTTTGGCTCCTCTAACCGTCGATAAAATATGAAGAAGAAAGCCGGTCCGTGCAGGTGCACCTTTAGGGATGGCTAAGGACAAGAAGGGACTTTAAACTAGCGTGATATCGATGCTATGATTCGAACTGGATGTTGGAGGAGAGAGAAAAAAAAAAGAAGAAGAAGAGAAAGGAATGAAGAAACATTCTAAAGAATTTGGAAAAATTTTACAAGAGATTTAGGATGAGAGCCACTGAGAGACATTAAACGTATTAATTACGCAA
>OU427014.1:432500-555000 GCA_911387935.1 Dolichovespula saxonica
TTCTCCCTTTCCCTTTCTCTCTTCTAAACCTTTGCAAGGGTTATAGTTCACGCGCCATCCTTTTTGCCCTCGGGAAGATAAAAAAACAAACTTTGAAAATTGTATTTCACCTTAAAACGCTTTACGGAGAGAGAGAGAGAGAGGGAGAGAGAGAGAGAGAGAGAGAAGGACCAATTAATATCCAATTATTTTTTAATCAGAAACGAACTCTCATCGAATTTGTTCGAAATAAGAGGAGGAAAAAAAAGAAAAAAAAAAAAAAAAGAAGAAAAGAAAAATTCACGGCAGTATTTAAAATGGTGTTACGAATTTGAAACGGGGCAGAGAGTACTTCGAGGAGACAAATCGAGCAATGGTTAATTTATTATTCGGCTTCTAAGATACGGTTTAACGCTTTCGACTTTAAAAATAAAATGGACAGGGATTTAAAAGAAAAGAAAAGAAAGGAGAAAAAGGCAAAAAAGAAAAGAAAAGAAGAAGAAGAAGAAGAAGAAGAAGAAGAGGAATTATCGAGAGGTGCCAAAGACGAAAGTCACTTCGTTCGCGCAGCTGGCCCAGAAAAAGAAGTTGCGATCTGTCAGCCGGAATGTTCTCTGCTAATTAAGAAATCGAGTGCTGATCAAGTAAAAGGAGAAGAAAACTGTGCTTGTGAGCGAGCGAGTTTAAGAAGGTAAAGCAATACCACTAACTATCGTTTTTCTTTCTCTTTCTCTCTTTCTCTTCTTTACGAGTCTTATTCTTGATCGATTAATCCGATCTTCCTTACTCGGATTCGACAACGTTAAGTGTTAGAGTTCGACTTTTGTGCTCGACAGACTTCTTTCTCTTTCTCTTTCTCTTTTTTTCTCTTTTTTTCTCTTTTTTTCTCTTCGTTATCTACAACATCGTAGGTCGAATATTTATTAAGACAGGTGTGAACGATACCTCCTTCGCTCTCTTTCTCATGCGTGTGTACGTATATAGATATGTAGGTAGGACGTGTACCTTTTAACTTGTTAACGTCGTAGAATTTTTGTACTAATTACTGAATCGAATATTTACTTGGAAATTTTCTGCTTTGATTTTATCATCCTTTCCTTTTCTACTTTTCTTTCCTTTGTTTTTTTTTTTTTATTTTTTTCAATTAGACGTGACCATTTCTAAATATATATCCTTCTTCTTTCTCTTTCTCATATATATATATATATAATATATATATATATATATATATATATATATACGCATAAGAGCATGTTCCTTGGAACGTTTCAAAAGTTGCACAATTTCCAAGCTAATTATGGACAGTATCTTAGCATTATACAATCGTGCATTAAAAATATGGATTAATCTATAAAGAGAGATCCGATACGATATAGATATATAATTATGGATAAATAGATATATATATATATATATATATATATATATATATATATATATATTTATTACGCGTCCTGTATGCGAGCGTATTTGCGAGAAAGAGTGTGTGAGAGAGAGAGAGAGAGAGAAGTATTAAGAAGATGTCATCTCGAATAAGCTTGTATATACAAGAGGATCGTAACGGGCTTAACGACTTTTGTACGATGTAACCGACGATTCCTCTCTCTCATCTCCGGCCCCCTTCTCATTTATTTCTACGCCTTCTTCCTCCTTCTTGTCCGCGTTTTAACGCTTTTACGTTCTCGTTCGCACGTAAGAAGACTTCGGAGTCGCTACATCGCCGAGTCGATCGCCGGTCCTACGAGTTTCTTTTCCTCTTTCTCTCTTTCTCTCTTTCTCCCTTTCTTCCCTTCCTTCTCTCTCTCTCTCTCTCTCTCTCTCTCTCCTTCTCTCCGGTTCATTGCTTCTATATCTCACTTCGAGTTTTATGCCTCGGCTCTTTGACTAAGAAGTTTTTTCTGACGGACCGCTTCGTTATGGCCCTTTACCTTTTTTTCATATGAGTTATGCTAATTGAATGTATGATAAGCAGAGACTTTAATTGGAATGTAAGCGAGACCGGTAGTCGCAAGTGGTGAATATATACCTCACCTGACGATTTTCAGGACACGTTTGCTTTTACTAAATCCCTCCCCTATCCACGCATATATTTTTCTCTATTATCGCAAACGATTTTCTTTCCTCGCTTAATCAACGTCCTCGTATAACAATTATTATCTAAAAATTGAGACATTGATTAGATTCGATTGCATGTAATGCAATTTTATATATATATATATATATATATATATATATATATATATGTACATATAATTTCTATAATACTTATGATAACGCGACGATCAATATTGTCACGTAAGAAGCATCCGAAAAAACTAAGATATTGACGTGCATACGATCAAGTTATATTTAATATTTACGATAATAATTATCGACTGTAATATACTGTAATGTAGAATATTTTGTTGCGCCTCGAAGTACAAGGACATTCTATAATAGACGTAAGAAAAGAAATATTCGACTAATTTGCTGATTGGACGATACCCTCAACGTAAACGATACCATAAAAAGACACGAAAAGATTCAGAGATTCGTAAAACATTGGCAAGAACTCTTCCAGGATAATTTAAAGGGTGACAAGAGAATAATCAGTGAGAGGATCGCGAATGCCAAATATTCTTCAACTTCTTTACCCATTTCATTATTTTGATTAATTAACGTGATAACTCTTTGGATATCGCACCTTCGATACAGAGACATCCTATACACGCGTTTATATATAAATGCGTGTGTAGGTGCGCGCGCGCGCGCGCGCGCGCTCATGCCCGGTGTACTCGCAGAGAGACGGAGCAAACGATCTTTCAGTAGTAGACCCTTTAAGTACCCACGCTCGAGTAGGTATGCTGTCGGATTCTCGCTTTTTGTTTCTCGAGCAGAAACCCTCCGACAAGAGGATAACATCGATTTCTATCTGTCTTTTTCCATGGTATTCGATCCTCTTAAGGGCAACACTTGGATTCCGATTTCACTGCAGTTCTGCTTTCCGAGTAATATCTTTCGCACCGTTTCTCGATTGCTGTTACAGTGTGACAAGATTTATCGACTATTTATCCATCGGTATTAATCATACCACATAAATGATCCGTTCGTTTCCATTTCATTTTTATCCAATTAAAGCTACGTGTCATTTAATTACAATATCGGTATATTTTAGAATATTTCTTCGTGACCTCGAGACCAAGCGGCAAATATTCTTTTTAATTTACGAATCGCGATGATTAAAAGCGCGACTATATCTATGTTGTGACGAACGGAGAGATCAGCTTTATGGTTTATTCCTTTATCGTGGCTAGACCTAAGTATTCTAACAGATGGTTCGATGTCACGCTCCGTGAATTCTCCGTAGGGGGTCCACATACTCTTTCCTCCCCACTCCCCTCCGTACAGTTGATTTCGACGTTAATTCGAAGAAAAGAAAATGTTAAATGTTGATCGAGAAAGAGCTTGACGAATATTCCTTAAGGGCCTTTCGTAAGAATCTTTTGGGTTCATGTTCGAGAATTCACTCTCGACTGGTTTTACGTCGAAACTGCAAATCGGCTCCGAAATATGTCGGCCTCCAATTTGCCGCTGATGTCTGCTGCCTTGCCTCTGGCATTTTCCCTCGCTTCTTCTTCTCTTTGATCGGACATGCCTCTCTCTCTCTCTCTCTCTCTCTCTCTCTCTCTCTCTCTTTACTTCTTCCAGAGGCGTCAAAAGTCCTATCGTAAACGAACGATATTTCGACGATTACGATCGAGCGTTATCTCCGTTAATTTTTTACTCCTTTCGTTTGAATTATTTCTAACGAGTTTTTCTCCGGCGATACTTCTTATTTCCTCGTTGGCAATAAATTATACATATAGAATTGTAAATCCAGGGTAAGAGATTGACATCGATCCTGTTTGCTAATGTGACTTTTGAAACGCAGATAATTTTCTCCTTCGAGCAACGTCAGGACGGTCGTAGATATATATACGAGATGGACAACAACACCGAAGTCCATCTTTAGCGACATAGTGACGTGACGCGACGTAACTTCATAAATCTTTCCGCGCATGATCGAAATTTATTACGGATTAAAAGTCACCTCTCGGAGAACCGGACGATATCAATTAAATCCGGATGGCCCTGTGTGCTCTCGTCGATCGCGAGATTCGTCTCTTGCTCTTCCACAAAAAACCTCTACTGATTTTCTCTCTCTCTCCCTCCCTCTTACTCTTCGACGGCCGCTAAAGGAAGAAGTTTCGCCTCTTGTAGCGAAAGATTCGAGCTTGTGTCTTGAATGTCTCCGTAATCCTTTTAAACATATCGTACGATTATAACGATTTAATCTTTTATGCGAGAAATTGAAACGAAAATTCCAATATAATTGTAAGATGTGTACGCGTGACGACAATCTAATTCGTCGATACATGTCGCGAAAAAAGTTTTCCGACACGAGTATAAATATATATTATACAGATACATACGATAATCTAATTCTTCAAGGAATTATCCAAGAAAAACTCCTACGTATTCCTGTCTTGGAAAATCTCTAAAAAATTCATTCGAAGGATAATACCCAAAGTTGTAATATTTTTCGGATACCACCTCCCATAAGGATATCCTTTCGAATAATTTCAACAAAATTGACCTAATAATTTTGACGTAATCGTTAAATTTTAAAACGATTGGATGTTTCGAATCCATTACTAGATCCGAAGCAGAAAGTGCATCTCGTCCTTTTTGCTTCCGCTTATTTCTTGGATTTCGTTGGTCTTCCGTTAGACGTGTTCCTCCCTTTTGGTGAAGGGAGTTAGCTGAAGAGAGAAAGAGAGGGCTGTTATTGACTACTACACACACTCCACTGGCTTCGATCGTTCGAGTAATTATTCGCCAGAAGCAGTTTTGCCCAATTATTTGCGCGTTGCAAACGGCCTTCTCTCCCTCCCTCCCTCCCTCCCTCCCTCCCTCCCTCTCTCTCTTTTCGTTTCTTCTTCTACTTTGACTTCTCTTTTCTCCCCCTTCTACTACTCGTTCGAAAGAGACCGGCCACGATTGAGGAATTAAAATTGTTCGAACTTGCTGACGGCGGTACACAGGGACAATTCTGTGGAAGGAAAGAAAGAAAGAAAGAAAGAAAGAAAAGGATCTTTCTATCTCTTTCTCCCTCCCCCCACCCTCTCTCTCTCTCTCTCTCTCTCTCTCTCTCTCTGTTCTTCTTCCTCCTCTTCTTCTTCGGTGTTTCTTTCTTCAAACGGAGAAGACATGTTCTCTTGAGTGCACGCTCTCAAGGAGTTTTGTCCAACTGCAATTTCGTATCGAAATCATTCTAAAAGTGAGAGAGAGAGGGAGAGAGAGAGAGAGAGAGAGAACGTATATGCTGCACGAAAATCATCCAATTAAGAAAGGAGAAGAAAGAGAGTTCCTTGATTGGATATTTAAGACGTTCTGTCCATGCCAACACGCACCAAACCCAAAAAGGGATATACTTTCTTATTAGGTAGGTATACACGTAGGTACCTCAAAGTGTGCCCTTTGGTAAACTCATATTTATCCGTATTTATTAACTAAAAAACTTCATTACCGCGCTCTCATGACAAACGGAAAAATGAATAAGTCATCGTTAAATCGATAAATCTTAAAAAGTCATATACAGGTTGGATGATCAAGGGAAGAAAAAAATTAATTGAATTAACGAACATTATGAGAAAGAAATGAGGTATTAATCTGCAGACACACTTACCAGCTTATTATTCAATTATACAATCTGATCGTTTCGATCTTACTACATACTGACACGTTCTTGTGCAATATATTAAAAAAAGAGAACGAGAGAGGAGAGAGAGAGAGAGAGTGAGAGTGAGAGAGGGAAAGTCAAATGTGAGAAAGAGAAAAATAGTCTTCTCGGTGGTTTTATCGTTTACTCTCAGCCCCCAGAACCGTTCCCCATGAAAATCATCCAATTACGAAGTGCCTGTTATCTACGATCTTTCGAATCGCTCGGCCGAGGAGAGCGAGCGAGAGAGAGAGAGAGAGAGAGAGAGAGTAAGAGACAACATTGGTGTGAGAGAGAGAGAGGGGGAGAGAGAGAGAGGAAGAGAGGGAGAGAGAAGCGGGAACGTTCAATTATTTCGAAGCGAGCGAGGCGTCGAGCCGGAAGGGGCGAAAGGGGCGAAAGGGGCGGAAGGGGCGAAAGGGGCGAAAGGGGCGGAAGGGGCGGCCTGCCTCCGCGAAAGCGGCCTGTGAACGCTCGACAACTTACACAGTGTTATCTGGTAGTAGCAGAATGCGCTGGTAATCCTTCGCTAAGCTCCCGCTAAGCTTGGATCCACGTGGCGCACGTGCGACGACGGATATATACCACTATTCGCATAAACGATCGCGAATCTTCTCGCGAGGCCTCGGCTATTAGCGACACGAGAGATTCGATCTTTTCCAATTTCCCTCTTTATACGCTTAATTTAATTTTCTTTAACTCCTCCGAAAAGTTTCTCGCACATTCGAGTATCGAGGCGTCAAAATTCGAATAAATGATCGAGTTTTACGTTACAGAAAATATATGAACGTCTAATCGCACGTCTCGTTTCGATGTACGCGTACGTACATACGAAAAATAGATTAGTTCTTAATTACTATATACATATTATCATTGGAAATTAATAATAAGTTTTGCCGGGAAGTGGCGGAAACTTTTACAACGACGCAAAATAATCCGTCCTAACCTCTTATCCTTCTTCGACGTAATTTTCACTAAAAAATTAGTATACATATATATATATATATATATTTAATAGAACGATGAGAAATTTGTATTCGTAACTAATTGTATTTTCAAGTTGTCCGAAAATCGTGCGGACTGTCTTAAAGATATTAACTTTCGCTGTATAAATCGAAACTAACACGATTTTAATACCTTCGTACGTGCACTCGCATATTTTGATCGGAATATTCGAGAGAATAAACGGCACGTATTAATATTTAAGCGACTCGATATTCCGTACTAACCTCTTGTCTTCCTCGATGTGACTACGACGCGACGTTAGGCAGGACTGAGTGTTCGGACCGGCAATATTTACATCCGTCTTTCTAGAATGTCCTTCGACGACGAGAAATTTCGATGTTGATCGTTGTGTAGAGGTCATTGACGATCGATCGACTTTATCTACAACGTTCGCAAGATTTATTTTATTACATTATTATGTATGTAATGTTATACGTGCAACGAATACATAACCTTGAATTATTTCTTTCTATTATTTTCGCCTAATAGTCTTATAAAAAGGAAATTTATTGTAACGAATTTAAAATATATCATACACACACACACACATATATATATATAATAAATGATATTAGTTATAAATTAATATTAATAATAATTAATAATTAATCGAGAAAATATATCTTACTTGATATCCGTTCGGTATTCTCCGTCTCGCACTCATGTTATAAATACATAATGACGAGTGAAAAGAAAAAAGGTTAAAAGAGAAACGATCTCCTTAGAGATCCAGATCGATATCAAAGTTTTTTCTTTGTTAAATCCGTCCGCATTATCGACTTTAATTTTGAACGATAAATCCGATGGTATTTCGAGATGGCACACGACGTCTCTTTTTATTAGGCTTGACCACCGGGAATGCTTATGTGATTTTTTTCTTCTCTCTCTCTCTCTCTCTCTCCTCTCTTTCTCTTTCTCCGTGTACGTGGCGATGTATGTATCTGTAATAGGAAAACTATTGTCCATTTTTTGCATCTTCACGCGTTGTTTCTTTCCCGGAAAGATGAAAATACGTACATTACTGCTAGGTTGTATCGAAATACTGGACTTTTTCGAGAGAATTTATATATACGTATGTACGTACACGTCGCAAAGAAAGCCCACGCGTAAAAAAATTTTTACGAACGATTTACACGCATTCGCCCGTATATGCGAAATATTTACATATGTAATCAAGACATAACTTACCTTGGCATTGAAAGTAATATTCGAGAAATTAAATACCTTACTAGAACGTTTTATATAAATCAGAAATAACTGAGAATTGTATAAAGAACCTGCATGAAGACTTCGTCGTCGAAATGTGGGTGTGTCACGACAAGTTCGTGCACGTAGCGGAAATATATTTGAATTAATTAGTTGAAATATAATAATTTATTTTCGTAATTACGATCGCTAAAACTTTTCGTGAATTTTACTTTTTTTAATTTTTATAATTTTGTAATTTCGTATATTATATGCCGTTATTTAATAACAAATGTAATAATTAATTTATGTATTAATGCGCGATATATTCAAAATGACGCAGTGCGCATGCGCCGTAATTTAACGAACCGATTTGCCAACGGATAGGTCGGCCATTTTGTCTACGGTGGCGAACAATTTGACACGGAATTTATCGTCCTCATTAATTTCGGGTAATTAGCATATTTTTTCTTACGTACACCTTCCTCCTATATATCAATCGATTCCTCAAGACGCGATTTACGCGCGTGTATGTTCGCAAGCCGGGATATCTTCGCGTTTAAGAAATATTCGCGAAAATAAAATCGGCGTCTTACGATACCCCGAAACGATGTTGCGTCATATCTTTTTTTCGAATTTTCTGCTCTTACTTTCGCGATTTCAATACTTGTCTCGCTTTTTAACGATGCTCTAATTAATAATTTATCATTAATTAATCCTCATTCATACGCGCGCGCACACACGCACACACACATATACATGTGTGTATTGCGCATATTCATATAGCACCTGTCCAGCCTACATCATATGTACACACACAATTAATTGTATTCTCTATTAATATCGAATTTCCTTTTTCAGATTTCTAAGAATTCTATGAATCGTAAAAGCATTTGACATAACAAGGTGGGGAGAGGAGGTCGCGCGTAGCCGTCTACACAATACTACGTCATATAGGTATGTTTATCTCTTTTCGAGAACATATAATAGGGCTAGAGAGAGAGAGAGAGATAGGTCGAATTCGGCATGTACACAGTCTCGAGCTGCGAATTTCCAAGAAATTCTCCGGTCGAGAACGAGCAAAAACAATCCAGCATTCGGCCTTCATTTCTATAGGATACTTCGGCGTGTACACACTTGGGAAAGCATCGATTCATTTTCTTTCGTATTTTAATTTCGACACGTATTTTATTTGATCACAATTTTCAATCATTTTTTAGGATTTTTTATTACAACAACGATACTAATAATTCTGTTTTTATACTTTTCAGATCATCATTGCAATCGAGCGCGAACAATGTGTAAATCGAGTGTTGTATCGTTAAAGTAAAAACACGAAACTCGCGAAGTAGAAGCAGTTTTTGTACGTTAATTACAATTTTTACGTGGTTCGCGAATTAAATCAACCGTGAAGTGTTTCGAATAAGTGTATCGAATCGATCGCGTGCGAAGCGGTCAGTTACAGAATCGGGGCGCGTTCGTACAAAGTTTTATTTTCTGTTTTATGGACTGTAGTTATTCAGTGTCGTCTCGTAATAAATAAATAATTGTCGCGTATTAGAGTCAGTTTTACTTAATTTTCAACCTATCGTGGATCTACTTCCCCCGATTTCGAGTTGCAACGCGGACGAGTGTTTTGGAGCCATCAGAGAACTTCTTAAGTAGTGAGTGAACAAAATTATGGTCCCTCCGGTACTCATCGTGCCGAGGACGAAAGGTCCGAATCGGCACGATTTACTGGTTGTGTAATTTTTGATAATAAATTATTGACGAGCACGCGAGTAACTCCTCTTTTGGATTTACACACGATTGATACATATTTAATTGTTTCTCTATTGTGCACGCTTATTTTTATTAGCTCGGGACAGGGTCCTCTTGTTTCGTCGGGTCGAGTCGAGTCGTTTTTAATTAACGATGCAATTAATCTGCACTTTTTTTCTTCGCGTTATTAGCGGCGAAATCGGATATCGATTTATGCGATGTCGTCCACGTTAAATGCGTTCCTCGTACTTGATCGCGATTCACTTCGATCTTTTCGACAAAAAATGAGCGAGAAGACAAACGCGACGGATAGATTCTGGAATACAATCTGCGCATCGTCATCTTGTTCTCTCGTCGGAATGGCCACTTGTTCGAAGGAATCGTCAGAGATTTTTTTTTATTATGGCTGCATGAAAAATTAATAAAATGTTCGTACAATTTTGTCGATAAGATAAAAGTCACGACAGAGTCCATTGTTTTTGCGAGAAAAAAGTAAAGAGTAGAGTCATCGCTAAAAAACGAAGAGACTTGTAGAGTCCGTAGCCCGTAGACCTAGTTGATAAGTTAATCATTCTTAGCTCAGAATTTTCAGCAATTAATGTACTAATTCCCGTTTCTCTCCCCCCCTTCCATATTTTCTGCGTTCTCATCCATGCGTGTACCCAGGTGTTACTCGTATCTGTGAGAAACAGTTAGTATGGGTTTAGTTTTAACTTTCCCCTCTTTGGAGACTGTCATTGCGTTAGCGATCGTGCACGATGTACATTGCACCTGTGTACGCGTCTTAGGTGATGGATCGTGCATCGTTTCGGGAAATTTTTAATCGCTCGCATAGTAAATATTTCATTCTTTTTGGTTAACCATATAATTGTATAATGGATAAAATTCGTATGTTACTATTATGCTTATACGTGTACTAGTGCGTACTAGTATTTATATAGAAAGTAGAGCCTTACGCAATGGTCACTAACCTTGTCAGTCGATTTCAGAAAATTGGTACGTACCCCTAATTAGTTAAGAATTAGAAAAAACGCGGTTGAGCTAGGGTGTCGGAGATGCCCCGGGGCATACTCTCTAATGTAGGCTTTTGCACCCTGGCGGTATGCGAGAGTATCGTGCGAGTGTGTGCGTGTGTGTTGGAACGAATGTTTTGATATTTTTAAATATAGGTGTAGGTAAGCAGGTAGCATACTTTTCTGTGTGAATGTGTGTTTAATTTTAAGCAGGTAGGACCGGGTAAGACGTATACGGTAATTTCCATTTAGGAATGGAAACTTTCGTCTCCGACTATTATGCAAACTTTCAGTAAATTTTACGATCATTCTGCATGTTTGTTTTTTTTTTTTTCCAACATTTTCCTGACAGTTTGCATTGCAAGATATATCAGTATCAAACGGTTTAAAAGTCCTTGCGATTGTTAAAAAGTTCATTTCTTTCGAATTAGCAAATATTTTTGAACGTGTTAGATACTTAGTCTTAAGTATATCAACACTTTGCTCTCCCCCGTAGTTTCTAGAGAATATATAATTTGTTAAATATGGAATATTATATATATATATATTATATGGAATAGTGTATGTACAATAGGTTTATCAATAAATGATTTAATTATTAGAGATTTATGTTTCAGGTGTACGACTTTAACTGTTGCATGGATTTGGTTTTCTTTTTTTTTTTTTTTTGTATTAATAGTATCAACAGGCATATAATAAAATTGCATATTAATGCAGTTTTATTCTATTTATTTCTATCATATGTTTTATTTTGTTTATTTTTATGTTTTCAGGTAATTGATGATTATAATGAACACATACTTGTATAAATTATAACTGAAACTCGTATGTAATTAACGCAGAAAAATTTCATATAATATATCTCATGTAAAGTATATTAGTAAGTGTTTAGGTTTTCTATATTTTTCATTTCTATTGCATGTCGATCTGTAATAATATAATTATTAGGCATGATACATTCTGAGATTTTTATGCTTTATTTATTTATGTTCGGAACATGTTTCTCTTAATAGCACTATTAAGAATTCTAGCTCTAAGGTTATATTATTTTTAAGGCAATCTGAGATGAAAAAGGACAATTCGGTCGATTGTCTGCCGATTAGATATTAAGATAGTTTAAAAAGCGTGAATTGATTGTAAATATGAAATTTAATTGTCAAATTTAATATAATAAGTTTAGCGTTAAGTATGTACAATTATTATTGTGTAGTAAATTTTTTTTTTTTTATTAGAATATATATGTACATAATAAAACGTAACGTAGTAGTGATTATAAAAGTACATATACTTTGTATATTTTTCGGGATGTACAAATTGTATGCAAAAATGATATAAGACTTTTTCTCTCGGGTAGGTCAGGGCAAAGTCGATATTTGATGCACCCTCGATCGACTTCGACCGAGTCGAAAGAAGATCCATTAAATGCGACGACTAATTAGTATGTTATCATAGTCCGTGGATCTCCGCATGCAGCAACCTCCACGCGGTGAGATCTGGGTCGGTATTATTTGCGATCTATATCGATATCTGAATCATGTAACGTAAGTACTGCCGGGCGAATGGCTGCATACTTTGGTACGTTTCGAAAATATTTTCTATTTTTTTCTTTTTTTTTTTTGTTTTTTTTTTATCATAACATTTAAATTGCACGGAAATAATCGTACTTAAATAGTTTGATGGATCAGATCTAAATGATCTCTCAGAGAAACGTACTGAAGATTTTCAAATGACTTCTAATATGACATCATTTTTCTTTTTATTACAATTATTAGTCAACGATTAGAAAATCGATGGTAAATTAGAATTTATTTTAGAAGAGAAACGCCGGTGGTCCGTCATAAATCATTGACACGTATTTCCCGTTATTATAACATCAACTAATATCTAATCTTGTTCTATCGAATCGAAAAAGATGCGATTCTTAGAGTTTCTAAATCATCGATATAGGTAATTTAACGCGAAGAATAGTAATCTTTTCTAATACCTAGGATTTCTTTCGAAACGATGTCGTCGTTGGTATGCATCACGAAGTTTCGATGTTATTATTATAAAAAAAAAAAAAAAAAAAAAAAGAAAAAGAAAAAAGAAGAAAGAGGAAAGAAACAAAATCGTATTTGTTTTACGCAATAACCGCAAAGTAGTCTTCGATAATTTACTCCGGCAATTTTCACAGGTGCTCGACGATCGAACGAGGGCTCTTGCTCTCGAGTGAGATTACCGCGTTATGAAACCGCAAATATTATAACGATACGCCCTTCGAAACTCTATATGCATATTTTTTTGCTCTCGAGAATAATGATTTTATAACTTTAAATAATAAAACAAATATCTTCTTTTTTTATTATTTATTTGGTCAGATTATTTATACGATCTTTCATTAAATAAATCGTTATAATTTACTTCATATTAATACGATACACGAAGAAAGAAAGAAAATCGTATATAAAAACTAAACGATTTTTCGTTAAATCGTTTAAATAGTTTCTTTTTTATTACTCAAATACAAATTTTTATTAGCGATATAATTTTAGGAAAGAAAAATCGTTGAAGTTAAAACGATTATTATATTTGAAAGGGGCTCTAAAATTTTCGATCGAGACGTATATACACGCATGTATATAAACGTATTCGTCCTATTGACCGTAATCGCAAGTCATTAGAGGGTAACCGTCTCAAAAGAATCGACTGAACCAGCACCGTTCGACACGCGAAATCGTATCCTTCGTAAGAGAATACCGAAAGGGAAGAATGCGAACGGAATTTACCTGCTATCCAAAAGAATTCATGCTGTTTCACCTTCCTCTTTGTCTCCCAAAAAAAGTCTTTGTATTTGACGCGTGTCTCGGGATCATGCGTGTGTTAAATTTTACTCGTGATATCTTCCTCTCTTTATTTTTAAAAGAGAGATCAAAATTATCTAGAATATATCCAATCGTTTATGACGTATAATTAAAGCAAATCAAAATGAAATAAAAAAGAAAGAAAAAAAAGAAACAAAGAAAAGCAGATCGATTAGAAATTTGTTTGCAGTATAACCGATAATAAATGATATCTAGTCTATTTTTTCAATAATTTTATGAATTAGAATTTTATGAATTAGAATAATTTTGTGAGTTTTATGAATTAGAAGTTCTTGGTATAGTTATTATTGAAAAAAAAAAAAAAAAAAAAAAAAAAAAGAAAAACAAAACAAATGTCAACATTGAGATAGAGATAATACACAGGACATGACACTCTTACATACAAGCGTTCATTATTATAGAGACGACCACCCTTCGGGAAGGGAAGAGTTTTCTTATTTTTCGAAATGTAATGGGTTCTTCGTGCACGTAAACATTTAGGTAGAGCCTCTGGGGTAAATTGTTCCAGCCCCGAGGTGCCGTCGAAACACTCCAAATGACACAAGACTCACACTCTTACGTAAATTACACGCTCTAGAACGAAAACCAAAGCGAATTTAACAAAAGAAGAGAAGATCTCGTTCGTTTATACATACACAAAAGGGTAAATACAAAAAGAGAAAAAAGAAAAATAATGAATTTGACAATCTCTTTGTAAAAAGGAACAAAAATGATACGCGTGTGTTCCGTCGTTTCCAATTACGATTATACTAATCGCGATCTTATGAAATCAAAATGTAAGATCAAAATGTTACATTTAAAATAGACGTTCGCGTGATTTCGCGTGCTTAGATTTTCAAGAGGCAGGTGAAACGAAGCAACTGTCCCCTCGAAGGCAAAGATCGAACGTCCTCTCATCTTGTGCAATCTTATCGTTCGCTTTCATTCTGACCGTCCTACTCGATCCTAAGCACAAGTAGGCGTTACCCTGGACTTTTGCGAAGGAAAGACTTTCTCGTAAATCGTTCTGCCCAAAGGAACGAGAGAAAAAAAAAAGAAGTAACAAACGCGAAAGACGTGATCAGGGAACACGTGCCTTGCGTCTAATTATGAATCAGCCATCAGTTCTTGCCGTCTCTTCTTCCTTTTATTCTTATCTCCATAGAATTAGGCTTAAATGAAACGAGCCGATAATTACGAGAGTGCTCTAAAGTAAGCCATATATCTTTTGTTCCGAGATACTTGGACTTTGAATAATTTATAAATTATCTTTCCGTAATGGCCAAAAAAAAAAAAAAAGAAAAGCGAAAAAGTAAGTAGTGGTCTATCGTATAAAAATATAAAAATAATTCTCTTTCGTTGTAAATCTTTGTAATCGAAAAATATTAAGAATGCCGCGCGACGTAAAACGTGTCTTTTAATATCTCTCAAATGTCTCGGACCACTCTCATGATCACCCGCTCGAATATATCCGTATATGAAAAAAATTATTCATCCGAAGGGTTCGGATTAAAAAATAGGAAGATATGAAATATCATTAACGCGATTCGTGTCATCGGTAGCTGGCAATTATCTCATATCAAATAGAAGAGGAAAATCATGCGATCTGCATTTTCTTCGCTTCGTTTATAAAAGAATAGTGAAAAAGTATTCGTCTTCTAAAGGGTCAATTTTAGTCCAACTTTAGTTATTTGAAATTGTCGATATAATACGGGATACTCAATGGGTACTTTGATATAGGTATATAATATTCCATGAAAAGCCACAGGCTACTACGAACCATACGAGGCTTGATCATAGGGGCTAGCTGAACATTTAGGCAGATGCGACAGAAATTGAACGTCCTCTTCTTTTTTCCCCTCCTTCGTTCCTTCGTTCATTCTTTTATTTTTCTTATTTTTTTTTTTTTTTTTTTTTTCAAACGATGACCCTTTCTTTTTCTATCTCAAACTATATTCTCGTTCTTTTCTGTGGTCTCTCATTTAAATGGGTCGAACCATCCGACGTTATCTGGTCGACGTGTGGCGGCCACGCGACACGTCGAGTGGGTATATTCACTCGGTTGGTTGTTCGTTCGTTCGTTCGTTCGTTCGATCGATCGATCGATCGACTTATCTTTCCCCCTCTTCCCCGGCACGAACATCGCCCGTTCCCTTTTAATCCCCCCCGGCTCTCGATGGTGCCAGTATCGACGCGATCGGCCCTAACTGGGTTACAGAATGCATTAATGCGAGTCTCGATTACAAGGTAGCTTCTCGATTGATCCAAAGACTTTGGCCGCTTCTCTCTCTCTCTCTCTCTCTCTCTCTCTCTCTCTCTCTCTCCTGGTGGCTTCGAACCAATTTGCTAAATTGAACGTTGCGAGGGACACAACGTGCCTCCATAAATTTCCTTACACTTGAAATTCCAATAAGTAATCGATTCCTCTCGTCGTCCTCAATTCTTACATCTGATTTTTCGTAATTCTCCATAATGTCATGTGTGCGTATATATATATATATATATGTATGTATATATATACATATATATCCGTATTATTGTAATTTATCATACTCTCTCTTATAGTATATCATTTAACAAATGATATATTATAATGTTCAACAAATATTAATCTACACATGAAATCGTAACAGTCTCATACGTTACGTATTAATTGACAACGAGGATTATCTAATCGTTATCTAATTATACGAAAGAAAGATAAGTTTCATGATAAAATTAGAATGATCGTTCTTTTTTGGAACAGAAAAAGGGACACTCAGTCTTTACTTCGTCTCGTTTTAAGCAGACCACTAATCGTACCCTTGCCCCTCTTATTTCGATAAAATCTTGCTTTATGACGTCGTAACTCAGGTGTCGGGTTCGGTCGCGAGGATGATTAGTCGAAAATAAAAAGTTGGAATAATTATTAGCCCTTGGCTAAATTGTTAGCCTTCTTTCGTTAGGGTAATACGAGAATGTTACATTTTTCCTGTCCAGTTATTACCACCTTAATATCCTTGAAATTTCTTAATTATTTCTTCTTACATACAAAATTTGTGTGCAAGTAGGCATTTTTTTATCATTTTTATTTCAGTTCTTTTTTTTCTTCCTAATCTTTCCATGCACGGAATCTTAATTCGATGTATTTTAATTTTTTTTTTTTTAACTTTTTATATTTCGAATCTTCACATATTGTGACATATTTTTCATTTCGTCCCTTACGAAATAATCAATTTTATGATACAAACTTGGAAATGTATTAAATTCGTTATAGAATGAGAAAACTCATAAGTCAATTAGTTCGAATTCGATCATAAGATCTAGACGGATGAGTTCTTAATTAACTCGTACAAAGAAATAAAGGATTGGCAAGCAAGACACGAAACGTTGAATCTTGTAGCCGGTTTTAAATCAAGTCGTTGACTAATTGCCAGCGATATGTTATATACATGCAACGTACATGCATACCTACCACGAATTCTCATTCTCGAATTTAATCTCTATAGCACGTGTCGACTCGAGCGTAAAATTTTATCTTAAAAAATAAATGAAAAAAAAAAAAAAAGAAAAAGAAGAAGAGAAAAAAGGAAACAAAAATTATGATACTTTCGAAACGAATTAGGTTCGATAATGTCGAGTTAAAACGAACTAGATCGTCCTCTCTAATCTATAGTTATCGGACCCTTACCATTTAAATTGGAACATGTAAATAAAGTTTTGTTTTTATTAGCAAAAGATTCGGGACGATCCGTGTTCTCCATGTCTATTCGAAAATTATAGTCCGAACCTAATGCACACAGCATATAAAAAGCGCAACCATACTGTATTTTTCTAACGATTTAGAAAAAATAAAAAAAATAAAAAAAAAAATGGATAAATTTAAACTAAAACAGTATTGGAACAAAGTATATTCCAACGAACCTTGGGTATCTTCGGAGAACTAAATTAGGAGGTTACTATCGCGTCTACCAATTTAATTGCTCTAATCGGATTCAGACGCGTGATCCGAATGCAATTCGGTTAGCAGCTGCTCTGCTCCGAGGATCGTGCTCTTCTTCGAGTTTCTTTATTTATACATGTCTGTACAAATGTTTCGACAAATTCGCGAGTCTCTCTCTTAAAGAAAAAAAAATTGTCGTTGGATCGCCGCTGATCGTTTATCGTTAATCGTTTTTTGTACAAGGAGCCAGTAATTTTGCAACGAAAAATAAAAAGAAAAAAAAAAAAAAAAAAAACAAGAATCAACAATTACGATTGCACAAGTATGAATTATCAACGTAACGATTTTGAAAGGATGATATATGCATGATCGAGGAAAAAAAAATGCATTTGTCGCGTCGCATTTAGTAAATTACTGTTGGATCTTATTTCTTCTTGGAGTGACGTAAGAGAGCGAGAGAGTGCAACGGGGAGGGGGAGAGAGAGAGAGAGAGGATTGTCATGTAGCTCGTAATTGGCTATCGGGTTGGTCGCGGGAGCAGAAGCTCTACTGCTTGATGTCGCCGTCGATATCGGTGAGAGCTCGCCGACATGACGTCGAGGAGTGCCGAGGTTCGAACATAATCGCGACACGTTGTCGACGTGCGCGTAATACGACTCAAATTACATGTACTCCCGGACCCGATAATTGTGTCTTCAACAAATAACAGGACCATCTCTCTCTCTCTCTCTCTCTCCCTCTCTATCTCTCTCACTCCCACTTTCACACACACACACACACAAACACTCATCCTTCGCGATTTCTCCCTTCGTTGAAATATAAATTTTTAATTTTAGTCTAATCGTTGAGCCCAAGTTAACGGATACAAAAATACACATTTGTTCTCTTCGGGGAAAAACAAAAGTAGGATTCAATAGAACGTTTTTGCCTTATCGGAGGAAGGAATTTTCTTTTAAAAATCGTTGTATTATCCCGAACGAACCGAACGATCATAGATTCTTTTTGTTCTGTTCCACGGTAGAATAAATTTCAACGTGTATACAAAGGATCGTAGGAATGTTTGTAATTAATTCGTCAGTTCGCGTTCTATTTTCCAGGATGTAATTTTCGTTTGGAGATTACACGCACGATATTAACAGGAGAACGCTACGAAGATTTCTCTTCGATGTTCATGCATCGTTTATACGTATATACCTGCATATATACGTTCATATGTATACATATGTATATATGTACATACGCGAACGTTTCATATTTCTCCTTCTATGTTCTCTATTTCTTCTCCTTCCACTATAACATTAGACAGTGTTAGATGAAAGTAGCAACATTATTCTCTTAGCTACAATGAATATAACGTACTGTTTCTATAGAAGAGAAATCGATCGGAAAATAATGTAATTTAGTTTAATCGATTTTATACGCGTATCACGATTGGGATACATCATTTTAGCGATCTAGGAAATATTTGATCAGAATTGTCAGTACTTTTTTATTACTCCTGTTAGACTTGTCGATCCTCCACGATCAGATTTTTCTTAAGATGGAAATAAAATGAACGTTTGTTGATGTATATGAGAGACAAATTATATAACGTGAAACTTGCGATATAACTTGCACAGTATGTAGTAATAATAATAGTAAACTATCAAAGATATTAACCGTGTCGCAATAACGATCAAAAACTAAAACGTTAATTATCCTAATTTGAATTATTATGCTAAACAATCCGATAACTCAATCGGATACTTAACGAATAACCTTCAAGTACGAACTAATAAGAAATTTCAAGAGGAAGAAAGAAAGTGAAATATTATAGATAAATAAATAAATTATTGGAAAGTTATGCATGACTTTATAAAGACCTTAACGACGGCGAGATCTTTTGAAATGACGCGGCGTCACATAACTTATTAAACGCACGAGCGAGCATACCGCTTGCAACGGGAACGATTCTTGATGAAGCTTGCCTCGAAAAGCACGGGTCGTAGCCTTCGATCGTTGCACGGTAGTTAGAACGCAATTAAAGTTACATAATCTTCCATGGCCGGTCGTTTTTAAAAGGCTGAAGGGCCCGACTCTTACCCGACGGGCATCGACTGCCATCAACGACGCATTAGTTGCCATACGGAAAGAGAAGAAAACGTTTTGCTGAATTCTTTTCTTTTTTCTCTGCCTTTTTCTTTTCTTTTTTTCCTTCTTTTTTTTTCTTTTTTTTTTTTTTTTTTTTTTTAAACAACTTGCACCTGCGATCTCATCTTCCGACGAGAGGGAAAAACGCTAAAACCGCTCGAAAATAACAATTTCATTCGTTAGTGTTTCTAATTTCTTTAATTTTACAATAACGGACAAGTAAAAATATGTTTCGATTGAACGTTACCACGATGATTAAAATTTGTCGGTAATTGTAAAAGAAAAGATTTATAATTAAATGGATTTGATGGTTCTGGAGATGGTTGGCTCATTGATATACATACACTCTTGATTTCCTTACGGAACTAGAATTAAATAACGGAAAGAAGGGATGATTAATAAGGTAGAGAGCGAGAGTACGTCAAACTGTCTGGAGGAACTCAAGCGATTACTTTTCCTTGAAAAATGCATGATGTTCGTGCAACTATAACATTATTTAACTCTCAGGGGGATTCATTCGACTCGGTATGTTAACAAATATCTGCCGAAAGTTATTTTAATTACCTTTCACTTTTATCCGATACCTAATATTTTATTTTATCAATTTTTTCTTTTTTTCTTTTTTTTTTTTTTTTTTTTATTACATACGATTTAATACAATTTTATATCGTATCGATTAAATTAATTATAAAAAAGTTTTAATCCTCGGGATAAAGATACTAACTCAATTATGATTCTTATGTACATATTTCTGTACGTTTTACGTCCTATAACGCAACGATCATTGACTCGTAAAACGCGTAAATACCGTTAGACGTTAAAAAATTAATTCTCGCTTTCCTCTCGAGATTTATACCATACATGTGTTATAATAACACGTTATTTCGATTATTATCAGATTATGTTGATTTTACTATTTGAGAGATGCATTTGCCAGCTCGTGCTTTTGATCGCGAGAGTGCAACTAAGTGCACCGTAAACTTATAATTGTGGTAAAATCGACTTTATCGAAGCATCCTGTCAGAAAAAAAGAAAACAAATACGAAACAAAATTATATTACACGAAATTTGTAGTACAAATTTTTCAAAATTAAATTAAAGTATACAGATACGTGTAAAACTTTGAAATTGCATTTCTCGTTATACACGATTAACATAATTTATTTTTGGTATCGAAGAAAATTATCTAAATTGAAAATAAAAATATTTGAGAAAAATCTGTTGTGTCCGAAAGAAGCGTAACGAGAAGGACGAAGGGCAAACGGATCGAACTTCATTGCATTCGGATGCTCGAGCAGCGATTAATAGCTCGAAAATTACGAATTATCTTTAGCTAAGATCAAAATGGGTTCTGCTCATGCGACCGTATTAACATACAGCATTAGCTATTCGACATGCGAACAAGTACTACGTGTTCACCGTTTTACTCGGATTTCTGCATTTCTGTAGCAATTATGGCCGTGCTGCTACTGCTATCCGTATCCATTTCTTTCTTTCTTTCCTTTCCTTTTTGTTTCGTGTGTTTTGTTTTTCTTTTTTTTTTAATTTCTCATCACGCGACAAAATCAAAGTTATTATAAATCTATCACATGATCGGTGTATAGATAGATTTAAACACATTTTTTATGTCGATTGTCGATCCGACTAAAAAGAGTAGGTCGATTCTTCTCTTAAAACGTGGAATACTGTCATGATTATACACACACACACACATATATATATATATTTATTATATACTTTCTTTTAGGAGATTAGAAATATATTTTCTAATTATAGCAAAGTCTAATGTAAAAAGTATGATGGATGTTAAGAAGAAAAACTGATGAGATTTCTAAATATGAAGATTTCTAATTTCTAAATATTTTCAAACGATAAAATTATATTTACCAATCATCAACAAAAAATATTATGAGAGATATTATGGGGAGTACACGTGTTTCTATTATAATGATATTTTTTTTGAAGATTCGTTGAATATTTCGGACAAATTTCTATATGACGAAATACGTAAGAGCGATAATCGATGCGTGCGGATGCTTCCGGTTTCACGGCATAGCACTTTTTGCAAGTACATACAAAATGAGACGAGCGAACGTAACGCGATCGAGCGACTAGGTTCTCTACAGGGAAAGTTCTAAGGCATTGTACCGACGCACAGAGCGTAGTATATAAGGCAGAGTTTAGAAAACGAAGCGGTTCAGTCGGTGGTGGTTTACGTTAAAAGACGTACGAAATCGAGAATGAATTTGAAGGTAAGGAAGGAAACTACATTTGTCCAGTTTTAATCCTAGGCCTATCGATATACTTGTCGATATATACACACATATATACATATATACATATGTACATATATATATATATATATATATATATCTTTTGTCCTCTGTCAGCTGGCAATAGTCTTGGCGACGTTAGTAGTATCGGCCAAATGGGCAAAATGTACCGAGGAAAAAGGGAAAAAAGTGTCGGTAGAATCTAAAGAATCGGAGCCTGCGGAAGATTTGACGGGAGCCGAAAAGAAGACGGAAAAACGTGGTCTGGTGCATAGCTACGGTGACCTTGGTGGTGGAGGTGGCGGCGATGGAGGTGGTGGTGGATCCTATGATCAGCACGAGCAGGTGAAGACAGTAACAGTGGTGAAGAAAGTACCGGTACCTTACGAAGTAACGAAGCATGTGCCTTATGTGGTTGAGAAACACGTGCCTTACGAGGTGAAGGTCGGTGTACCACAGCCCTATACCGTTGAGAAACACGTCCCTTATCCAGTGAAAGTCTTTGTTAAGGTACCGGTGCATGTACCTCAGCCATATACCGTGGAGAAGAAGGTTCCGTACGAAGTGAAGGTACCAGTGGATAAGCCCTACGAGGTTAAGGTTTTTGTACCGCAACCTTATACCGTAGAAAAACATATCCCGGTACCTGTGAAGGTACCTGTACCACAGCCCTATACCGTTGAAAAACATGTACCTTTCCCAGTAAAGGTAAAGATACCGGTACCACAGCCCTATCCGGTTGAAAAGCCAGTCCCATACGAGGTCAAAGTACCCGTTGATAAGCCTTATCCAGTTGCAGTACCTAAACCTTATCCAGTACACGTTGAAAAACCTTATCCTGTACCTGTAGAAAAGCCTGTGCCCTATGAAGTTAAAGTACCCGTTGACAAACCATATCCTGTCACCGTTGAAAAGCCTTATCCTGTACCAGTCAAAGTACCAGTACCTCAACCTTATCCCGTTAATAAACCTGTACCTGTACCTGTCGAGAAACCTGTACCTTATCCAGTCAAAGTACCGATCGACAAACCTTACGTCGTTGAAAAGGAGGTACCTTATCCCGTTGAAAAGGAAGTACCTTATCCCGTTAAAGTTCCAGTTCCTGTACCTGTTCACGTTAAAGAGGAATCAGGAGGAGGAGGAGGAGGAGGAGTCTACGAAGGTTCGGAAGGTTATCAAGGTCATTCGGGAGGTTATGGTAATTACGATTACTCCTCTCATCATGGCTGAATACCTAACTTCGTTTTCATTATTCTCCTTAACTTTGCTATCCCCATTTCTTCAAAGTCAAAGAATTATATCCAAGAATTCCTTCGTAAAGAGAAAAAAAAAAACTCGAGAATTCAACATGGATTCAACGAATAAATAAGAAGAAGAGTTCCAAAGAATAAATAAATAAATAAATCTATCGATTCATCGAATGATAAGGGACAAAATACTTACCGTGAAGTATGCTTTTTCTCTTTTTTTTTTTTTTGAAATATGCGAAATAAACGAACGATATTAATATCTATCCAATGAGACCAACATAGAGAAAGCTTATAGAGAGGCTTGAATATATTTTGTATGTCGAACATATTAATAAATATTTTATCTACGTTGATGTCTTCATGTTCTTTTTATATTTGACGCATTCCCTTCAACGAAGATTGTGATATAAATTATATAACAACAACAACAACAACAACAACAACAACAACAATAGTAATAATATTAATATTAGAAGAAATGATGGGACTTCCGGCACAAAGATAAATCGAACTTTCGAGTTGGATTTGAAAAGACGTTTCGAGGCAGACGAGCGGAGTCGAAGAAAGTATCGCTTTCTCCTCTATCGAAAGAATTGCAACTGCATCTATGCACACGTAGGACATACATACGTACATACATAAATACATATTCGACGAGTCATACTCGAATGCTCGTACATAATATATGCATCGACTATAACTAGGAACAAACTGGAACCTAAGATCGCATCTCGTCGATTTCCTTTTGTCGAGATATGCAAATCGTCAGATTTTTTTATAATATATGAGTGAAAGTAGATCGATGATATTTATACGTACCTACTTCTAAGCTCGAAAGGTAATGGTAAGACTTATTTAGAACGTTTTCAACAATTTGCACGGACTAGCAACGTATGTTTATGTTTCTATTCGTATCTAATCATCGTAATTTGTAACTGTGTAATTACATCTTCGGAATTGTAAATTCGATCGATGTGACCGTGTCCTTTTACATTTCTATTCAAATTTTATGATCGTACTTGTAAATATATAATTCATCTTTAGAATTAAATTCAATTGAAATTAATTGTAGGTAACGGATAAAATATTACTTCGAATTGATCGTTAAGGTAAATTATAAATGTGGCCGATATTATTTCTCTGATAATGGATCAAATGTTTGATTTTTACAAAATGAAAAGAACGTCGTTACTTGATTCAAGCAGAAAATTGTAATATACGTACTTTTTTGACAAAAATAAATAAATAAAATTGTAATATATACGCCCACACACACACATACGAGTGTTACGTGATATTATAGAGGGTTGTAATGATTGTCATAAGTAATATTTTGACGTAATCGAAGATAGAACCCAATTACGAGAGTGAAAGATAAAAACGAATCTCGATTAAGGAATCGACTCTCCAGCTAAATTATCGGATTAATTTCTTCTTACGTCTTGCGACTCGTAGTTGGAAAACGATGTATTTTTTCAGTACGGCACCCGTAAGTAGCAAAAGCGAATGAACGCTTTCGTGAAAGTGAAAAAAAATCGCGACGATTCCACCATGCGTGAATTATAACCGTGTGCAAACTCTTTCCTAGCTCATTCTCGGTATATCGTTCGCTTCCGCTTTTCTACATCGAGTCTCTGTAATAACTAGGAAGAAACTTTCTCGTTTAAGTTTTATCCTTTGAATTTTATTTATATAAACAGATATTTTCACAAAACTATCTATTAACTAATGTCTATCTACTGAGCTAATAATAATAATAATAATAACGGTTACTAATATGAAATATATTTCATATTTTATAGTAGGTATACTTATTATTATAATATAATTCATATAAGTAACCGATACTATTGACTATTAATACGTCACGTGTGTGCATTTATGTGTCGTTTAATTTTAAGTTAATGGCAATAAAAAAGGAATAATTCAGTGTGTTTACGACGAGCATAGTAAGTCAATGACTCGATCCATAGTGAAAGCAAGGTAGTAATGGCACGTTCAAAATTGTCCAGATCGTTTTGCGCCTCTTGAACGTTCTCGCAATAAAAGACAGATAACGGTCTTAATTGCGATCGTAAACGACATTGCTCGCTTTAACTCTCCCTTTTCTAATCGTCTCGAATCACGCTCGTTTTCCAACTAAGACGTTCCTCTTCGATATTCTTATTAAGAGATCAATAATAGACGATTTTAGCTTTCGCTCGGTTAAATAGATCAAACTTTTGGTAGTTTTACTGGGGGGAGAATGCATCGAAAGAAAGAAAGAAAGAAAGAACAAGATAGATCTGAGATCTAATAAGAAAGCGAGAGAGAGAGAGAGAGAGAGAGGGGAAGAGAAAGAAAGATGAAGAGAGGGTGGTGAGAAGCTTAACGTCCTTATCCAAGTCGATAAATGGTGGTGGTGTCAGTGGCGTGAAGCGAAGGCAATTATCGTAGCGAAAGTTGAACGCAATGGAGAGGAGGAGGAGGAGGAGGAGGAGGAGGAGGAGGTCGGGCAAGGATGGATTCGGGTCGGGGTAACGGCGTTGCTGCTCCAGGATCGGGTGTGAGGTTGAGTGTTTGGCGTCTGATATGACAGGGTTAGCTCCCTAGGGATTCTCAGAGACTCAAATGGGACTATCCTCCCTACCCTCCTCTCTCTCTCTCTCTCTCTCTCTCTCTCTCTCTCTCTCTCTCTCTCTCTCTCTCTCCTCGTCGCAGTTAATTACAGAGTCCTTCTACCAGAGAGTTCGACCTTCTCCATTTCCTTCCTTCCGTCTATGCTAGCTATGAGAGAGAGAGAGAGAGAGAGAGAGAGATAGAAGGAAGCTTTTCTTTGATCATCTATTCTTCTTCGTCTTCTCCTCTTCTAAGTTTTATTTTTAAAGATACAAAATGAAAGTTTTAATTAACAGTCAAAGTCGAAATATCTTTATCCTATCTATCATCTTTATTGGTATTTTCATCATTTCAACATGAAATTCTTATAAACTCTAATTCCTATTAGACCATATATTTTCTGTAAAATTTCTCATGTGTATACAGTTCGTGTATGACGGTCGATTCATTTCTGACAGTAATACCGGACTAGAAGTTTAGTGCGCATGACACGTTTTCAACAGAGAATGACAGAGAGTTAGAGGAGATATGTACGTATTTTAAGAGAGTCTACCACGATGAATGGCCGGTGTGAGAGAGAGAGAGAGAGAGAGAGAGAGAGAGAGAGAGATTCCCCCGTGGGAATCCGAGCGAGCGAATCGTACTGGGATTGAACGCTCGAAATGGAATAATATCCAATAATCCGGGAGCCAAGGGATAAAAAGGGAGGACGTTTTATCGGGACATCGCAGCGGCGTACCGAGCGTTCGCTGTGCTTCCACCCATTTTCGTCGAGCTCTCTCACTTCACTCGTCTTCTCTACCTTCCCCCTACCTCACAAACCATTCTATCTATCTGTCTCTCTCTCTCTCTCTCTATCTATCTCTATCTATCTCTCTCTCGCTCGCTCACTTTAGTTCCCTTGTCTCTTGCAAACCGAGCAAAATTAATTATTGATTTCGGATACGCGCATTCACAGCAGGCGCTTTTAATCGAAACCAAGCCACCCATCGCGACAGAGCATACCTACACCCACCTACCCTACCCTACCCTACCCTACCCTACCTCGTCTCTTTCATGCGAATCCATCTCTCCAAATTTCACTGGGATATATCGGACATCGGTTTTTGCTCAAAACTTTTCTCTGTGATAAAACTACTACTACTACTACTACTACTACTACTACTACTCGTCGATGTCGTTCTCAAATTTAACGTAACATCGAAACATTTTTTTCCCCGTGAATAACTGAGATCTTTCTTTTTCGTCGCTCGAGAATAATATTATTATTACGAAGAGATTAGCGATCGAGAAAAAAGATGTTTTAGATCGTTAGACGTTCATGTTCGATAATAAACGTTTATTATTTTATAAAGATATAGGATACTGGGGACAATATTGGGATGGTATTATTCGTTTATGGATGCTGATAGTCTAAGGACAGGAGTACTGCTATCGGATCTGGATTTCATGGAGTCTTCTCTCGATGTTGGTAAATCGTCGATCAACTAGATAAAATAATACGGACGTTTTATTTTACGAATTAATTAAATATTGGAGTTAAATGAAATGTATAATTGGAGTAGGAAAAGAAGGATGTGGAATGTTTCTTTGTCAAGAAAAAAAATGTACGCTTGTTTGATCCTCTTCTTATATTAATCTTCTCGAAAAAGAAAAAAAAAAGTTATATAAGAAAACTTTGCTTAGCGCATAGAAACACACATACCAGATGTAAACTGTAAATACAACTCCAGCATTACTTGCATATAAATGCATTTCTTTCAACTCGTAACAATTTGTTAATATATTTTAAGTATCTTATGCAATGTCTTTAATCACCTCTTGCAATTCTGCCTTAGTAAACATGTGAAACAGTTGTCCCGGTGTCATTGTCATCACCTCGATGTTAGTGTCGTTTAATTTTTCTTCCATAACTTGCTTCAGTATTGTCAAAGCTGCTTTTGTTGCTTCTTTCAATGTCATGGACTGTCAAAGTAAATAGAAATATAATGAGACTTAATGTAAATTGATACTTTGCGTGCGCGAACAAGTTGTTTCCAACCTTATGATACACTTCTTGAAGATTTTGCTGGGCACCTTCGCTTCCAGACCCAATAGCTTTCGCGTCGAACTGAACGAAGGTTCCCGATGGATCCATATGATACAATTGAGGTCCTTTCTCGTCTATACCCGCGAATAACATTGCTACTCCGAAGGGTCTAGACATTGCGCTTCCATCGTCGTCGCTATCTCCGAATTGTATGGCCAAGTTCGACACAGCTTGAGCCGTCGACTCCACCGTCATTCTTTCGTTGTAAACAAACCAATGATTTTGGCATTCGACACGAGCACGATCTATCATGGTCCTAGAATCAGCCATCAAACCAGATGCCGCGCAACCTATATGCTTATCTATTTCAACTATTTTTTCCACTGTCGTAGGTTCCATTAATGGAGAAGTTATACGTTTCTCAACAGCCAGGATTACACCTTCATTCGTGGCAATTCCAATCGCCGTAGAACCAAGTTTTATGGCCTCGATAGCATACTCGACCTGAAATAATCTCCCCTCTGGAGAAAATGTATTTACACCGCGATCATACTCGGAACGTGTAAGAAACATCTGAAAAGAAATAATATTAATTAAAAACCACGTTAAAATGTATCACTTATAATGAGAGATTTAATTTATAACTGAAGCATTCGTCTAATCATAGGTATAAAAAGTGAGGTTAACCAATACTATAACTATATAAACAATAAAATTATTCGGTCATAAAAAATATTCTATCATCATTTCGGCAATAATCATATTGGAATAAATATAAATATGTAAATAACGATACAATTGAAATGTAAAAATTATAAATAAAATATTACGAATCAGGTTAATGGAGAATGACAGGGCGAAATGAAAATTACTATTACTCGGTTGAAGCAAAAATCGGAAAAGTGATAAATATGTTCTTAATTATCTATTCTATTTAATTTTATTTACCGTTATAAATATTACACTTTTATATTAAAAAATAAAATGAATACACTTCACAATCAAATTGTCACGAACGCTAGTTACTACCAGTCACCGAAGCAATGAGTTGAATAAAATGGCGGGGATGGATCTCAGTATCGTCGCTTCAACATTAAGTACCCCGTTAAAATAATCCAACTAAATTTATTCGATTTCAATTTAATTATTTTATTTTACTACTTAAAAATATAATTCATACAACAATATTATAACATTTCAACAATATGCTTTCATATATTCATATAACATTTTTTTAGGGATATATCACCATATCTATAATAAAATTTATACGTAATAATATTGTTCATTTAGGTATTAAAAGGTCTAAGCTTTACTCCAAATTGAAGAGTAATATGTTTAATAAATATATTCAAAAACTATTGTTACATGTTTGGTAAAATATATCAATCGTATCATTGAAATAATTTTAATACATATTGTAGCCGCTAGAGGTGTTACTATCGCGATTCTATACAACAACAACATGGTGTCTGCAGTTTAATCGAACTTTGTCGAATTTTCGATTACCTCCTGTCGGCACGAAATAATTCGCAATGGAATCCAGTAGTAAAACTGAATCTGCTCCTAAACAAGCAATGGTGTATATTTGCGGAGGTACATTATGTGTATATATATATTCTTTGTTAATCTTTCTCATAAATATTACCCGAAAACATTATTTTTAGGTTATTAACCTAAAAGTTAGTATTTTTACAGTAATGCAATTTTTATTATTTCGTTGATTGTTGTTATTATTTAATGGTCACAAAAGGGGGAAAAAATATAGTAATATTTATTTATTACTATGTTATAACATTAGCGATATAATTTATGTTTATAGAATGTCATCACGACAACGAAATTCGTCCTAGAGATCCTATTCGATGCAGAGAATGTGGCTACAGAATTATGTACAAAAAACGTACAAAACGATGTATCCTTTTTCGCTATTATCTAAAGAAAAACAAGAGTTTACGTTAATGATATTTGTTCCTTAACGGCTTACTTTAGTGGTCGTGTTCGATGCACGTTGATTACTGTATAGCATAAAATATTACATATTAAAATATATAAGTTTAAGTATTAAATTTAATGTTTTATTAGAAAAGAACAATTTATTGATTTATAAATAACTAATAATAATGCGTTTTTACTAGAAATTATCAAGTACTTCATTAGAAACTTTAAATTAATCGCCATTAAACATTAGATGCTTAACCCGCTATTGTAAAGATTTTTTACTAAATTAAATATAGAACTATGTTTTTAATACTGTGATAAGCACTAAATAGAAAAATATGAATTTTTCTTTTATTTTATAAATAATAATAAGCTTGTATATAACTTATAAATATGGTTGCCACCCACAAAATAAACGACACAAATTAAATGGATCACGTGCTTGTTGTATAAGTTGTTCGACTTGGCCAGGTACACTAAATACTAAACCTTCTTCTATACCTTGCAATTTTTGTTCTATCCTTAGGAGTGCCCTTTCAGCAGTTTTGTTCGTTTTGCTATGATCTATTAAAAAGATATCTTGCTAATACAGACATAATTAATCAATATATATATATATATATATATTCATAGAAATAAAATTCGTCTCATACCTTCATCGCCTTTAGAAGACATTGCTGTATTACCGGTTTGTAAAGTATATGCTTTTGCAGGAGTTATGGCCCATGTAAAAAGAGGGTCATAAAGAAGTACTTGAAGCAATGTTATAATTATTTGTCTTTGATCTCGTAATACTGTCAATATTTCCTCACACCCTCTTCTCATAATACCTTCCACACCTGAGATTCCCATTGCGACTTCGATGTCTCTTGTTAGACGGAATGGTACGGTTTCGGGTAATGGTAGGACCTTACCTTGTTCAAATGCTATGCCTGTTTAAAATTTGAATAAATTTGTTACGATTGTACATATCGTACAATCCATTCTATAGTGTATTTTCATTATAGTATATTACGCATATAATTTTTTACCAAAATCTATATGAATCACTTCTGCAGTCAGCTGATCCATTAATATATTACCAAGATGCCTATCTCCTAAACCTAATATATACCCCGCTATAGAAGTTGTTGCTACACTGTAAAAATAAATTATAATATTTTATCACAATGACATCGAATAAACTTTGTAATATTATAAATGCATTTACCTGCGCGTGTAAGCTGATCGTTTCTCGTACCACGTTTCAGGCGATGGATATTTCTCAATAAAGAAATGATGAAAAGCTGGACGCATATGTTTACAGCATTCTAAAAACTGTTGCAGCTTGACATCGTTTGATTCCTTAGAAACTTCCTAAAATTGTATACGTGATTATTATTTATTTTTAATAGTAAAACATGCATGTAAATATGAAATATTCCATAATCTTACATCCATCTTTTTTCTACACATTAATGCAGTATAATCATGTGGATTATATTTTTTATGAACACCAGAAATTCCATCGTTACCTATTAATATGGTTGCAATAGGCATTGTATTATGGCACCATTCTAATATACCTGATCTTTGTGTTAACGGTACTACCTGAAGAATAATACATAAATACATACGTACAATAAAGGGTTCATATTAAATATAATACATATATTTTTACCTTGTATGTTCTAATTTTCAATTTACGTCGTTTCGCCTCTTTGCTCATTTCAAAGAGTCTATTCATTACATTAAAAACTTGTTGCATCACAGCATCTTGTCGTAAATCATCTTTTCCCTGTAATAAAAATAATTGAATTATTAATAACATTTTTAGGCGCTTGCAGAGCTTTGCATCGTGTATTTTATAGTCGAGTACAACCTTTAATAATTGTTCTCTTTGTATTCCATCACTACCGATACAAATTATCTTTTTGGGAGCATTCACACCTCCAACATTCTCATAAGTATCAACGTATTTAAAAATACTAATTATATCATTGTAATTTCCACTGCATTTAACATCAACGGCTAAAGTCGGTACGAATATATTAGAAAAATTTTTGATCTTCAAAATTTGTTGACCGCTAGGTATTTTAAATGATGTACCACCTGTATAGATAATTATAAATGCCAATTATAAAAGAATATAAATTCTTAAGCTTTAGTTTATACGATTTGAAATTGAAAAAAGATATACTTACGTTTACATTTATTATTAGGTTCATAATTAGCTAGCATTACCAAAGAGTGAGATAATATTTCCATTTCTTGAATAATGGACGATACTCGAGACGAAGTTAATTGTTTCAGAAGCCTTTTAGCACCCAATATTCTTGGTTCTTCCTCTAATTTTGTATTTTTTTTAGTTTTAAGGAATTCATAATCACCGTATAAATTTTTTAATGCCGATAGCACGGGTAACGTGTGATGTGGATGATCCAATGCGCAACGCTCTAACGTTTTATTTATTTTGACAGAAAATTCATCAGACACGTTGTTCATGTGCGCTGCCAATTGTGGTACAAGCGGTAAAAATTTATACGACGGTATCTTGTTTAAATTTTCTTCTAGTAATTCATTTACTTCCTTGTTCTTCGCATTCTCAAGCCAAAGAGCTATCAATCGAAATACTAACAGATTGTAATCTTCACTCTGATATAACGTTATTAAGTAATATCTAAAAGTAAAGGTAAAGAGAGTAGTGAAAATTTGGTCCGTCGCATACGCAACATTCCAAGAAATAATTTTTCTTTTTTGTTTTTTATATGTACCGTACTGCTATTAAAAGATAGTTGTTCTTCTCCTTTTCAATATTTTGTAGTTCGGCAGCATCGTTCGTACTTTGTTTTTGACTAATTATCACTGCTCTTTTAAGATCTGTATCTTGCAACGTCGAATCGTATTTGACAGCGCTACACGAATATTCTACACATTTCTTCAAACTTTTAAATTGCGGAGATTTCATATACATCTTAACATGTTCAAATTGTGCATCCGCAAATTTAGCCAAGGCAACTTGCGCGTCGTGTACATTTTTTATAACGTCTGACGTTTTGCTCTTTATCGACTTACTTATTTTTATTGATTCTTGATAATAATTTTTTATGACAGTCTGTAAATTATAAATAATATCGTTAACATAATATATATATATATATATACAATATAAATCCGGAATATAATCGCGATTATTACCTGAGGATTTTCAGATTTTGTTTCAGCCATCCAATTTCCATAGATACGAAGAACGCGGGCTTGCAAAACTGGATCTATTGATTTTCTATGAATTAATTTACGTAAAAGATATCGACTGATCTCATAATCATTTCTCTTCCATGCCAATAGAGATTCTTGATAATCCAACAAATCAATAAATTTTGAAGGTACTTCAATTTGTTTCGCTAGGGTGCCTAATAGGAAAGAATAATGCATACGTAATATAGTGATAAGATTGGTAATTATTATGGGTCCTATACGTACCTAATGCACGCGCAGCTATTTGCAAATGTCCTTGATTTCGCGCGATTTCAGCAATTTTTATATGTGTACCGACAAGTTCATCTTTGATAATAGAATTATTACACAACGTATCATTTATTTGATACATAATAGATCTTTGCGTTAAGATTGGCTCGATGTATTGAAATTCGTTAAAATTCGTGATATCGCATTGCTGCCACTTTTGCAGAACTCTAAAATAATCCTCAGGTTTCGTTGAACACAGTTCTTCTATTTCGGAAAGCATCTGAAGTTGTGTCAATTTCCCATAAATTTCTTTATTGCACTCTGCAAGAGAAATTTGTTAAATTTATAAAGTATAAGACTTAAAAAAATGCATGTATACATTTGTTATGTATCTCTTTTACCTAAATTGATGTTAGATAGAGCTTTCATTATGCACTCTCGTGCACACTTGATCGCATTTTCGACACCCGATTCATCTTTTTCGTGAAAACATCTCAACGCGTAGAAGTGATACAAACAATAGTCAGATTCGGATAGTTTTAATTTCATATTGTTCTCGCATAAAGATTGCATAATTTTAGGAAATATTGGTATGTCCCAATTACTAAGTCGCCATGCGCATTCCAATTGAATATCATTGCTCATTTCTTTGGTAGATGTACTCATCGTAGATATATAATGTCCTAATAAATAATGAAAGCCTAATTGTTGCAATGCACCGATCATCTCTGTGAAAAAATTAAATGATCGATTAGTAAGAATCATTTGACAATATAAAGTAATATATATAAATATATATATATATATATATATATATATATATATATATATATATATATATATATGTCTATTGGATTACCTTCAATAGCAGTTTTATTGCCGGAAGATAGTTCTATATCTTTTACGAGTAAAACTTTATCCCACTCGTGCATTTGTATGTAGTGTTGAACGCGTGAGAAGCTATCTTGCAAATGCGAAGAGCCACAACCGTGAATAGCATCCGGATCACCGATTTTGGAGGAAGCATCTCTAAGAATATTTTGTAACATTCTTCCAAGTACAGGCTCGCATTCATAGGCATAATCAATTTTGGTAACTCTACTAAAGTCACGAGGTTCTGTCAATAACGATTCGCAAGATAGTTCCGCATAAAAGAAAGCTGTAAAATATGCCGAACAATATCGAGCAGCTTTGGCTATGTATACAAAGTCCAATTGCAAAGGAATGTTTTCGACCGCTTGAGTCCTAATAAAATTGACCAAGTTCAGCATAAAATATACTATATTGCGATCACAGTGTACAGCATACTGCGACGAATGGAGTAAACCGTGAGTGGACTGATCCTTGTCATTGAAATGATAAAGGAAAAATCCGTTGATACAATGAGATACCGTAATTGCTAATTCTTTATTAATGTACATTATTAGAAACATGATTCTTGGTAGTATTAATTCGCACATCTCTATGCTTAATTTGCAAACAGGTATTAAATATTCAAGGTAATATCCAGAGAAACATTCAATGATATTGCATGTGACTTGTACGATCCATTCGGCATAAGAAACATTTGACGTCTCTATCCAAATAGGATTATCCTTCTTAATATATTTATTACAAGTAATCGGATCAAGGGTTATTTTATTCTTGCTGAGATTTTTTACTTCGTGTATAAATGGACGTATGTAATCTAAACGTAACGGAGATCTCGAACAATCAATTAACATTTGTCCTATTGCTTTAGAGTTGTTTTTATTAAAAATTTTTTGTCCCCATGTAGATGACAGTATCATGTCTAAAGCATTACCACTGGCTATACGAAGTTTGATGTCATTATCAACTAAAAATTCTGTTAGTAGAGTTACTATCTCGTACGTTAACATATTGCTTATGTCCGAGTTGTCCTTTAGATAACTTTTTCTATTATAAAGAATCGTTGTTCCTAGATCGATAGGACCTAATTGCCCAAGACATTTTGTAGCTTCTATCGAAACGGCTCGATTAGATTTAATAATCTCCAGTAATCTACATATCAATTGATGCAGTAAATTATAATTTTGCATAGAACTATTGTCCAGTTTATTGTACAGTTCTTGCAATTCCTCCCTTCTGGTTGATAATTGAAGCTTCAAATGTGCTATGCTTTCCACGTTACAGTTTACGGTCTTTTGATTTGTCGCATTTAAAAAGTGTTGAATTTCTTCCTCCAAATTATATTTCTTTTTGTTTTTATATTTCAGAGAATTATATACATTCGATATTCGTTGAAATTTTAGTTGATTAGGAAATATATTTAATTTCGCTATCGCGTCGCTAAACAATTCCTTCTGTTCGATTATCAAGTATTCGAGTAGCTCCATGGCAATAGGTGTTTTTTCCGATTGAGCAACGGGAACTAAAATGGTAACGTAATAATTCAAATGTTCTTCAATTTCTGCACGTCGTTCAGGCAAAATGTTTTCCAGAAATATATGGAAATATTTACAGGCTGTTTCTGACAGTATATCGATTTTGTCTCTGATAAAATGTATCAAACTATAACTGATTTCTCTGATAAGATATACCGATATTGAATCGAAATAATTAAATTTGGACCCTTCCATTATTATGGTGCAGAAATAGATATACTGAAGTAAGGCCTTCAATTTGTATTCGGTAAATTTCACGTCATAAATATTTTTTACCAGATTCATCAATATCTTCTGTAATTTACTTATTCCTTTGGTCGCCAAATAATATTGCAACGATTTGGAGGAAACAAAATTTTCTTCTATATACCGTAGACAATTTTTGGCATCGGTCGTGCTCAAAACGGGTGGATTAGCATTTGGAAATTTATATTGCAATTGGAACATTTGATGAAAATGTTTCTCATCGTGCAATCTCATAATAATATTTACGATAACTTCGTCAAAATTAGTATCGAACAAATTAGAAAAAGTATCGATTGTTTCGAAGTTCTCTTGATTTAACGTCAATTCGTGAAGCATATCGTTCGCGCGTTTAGCATCGTTAGAATATTTTTGAGAACTTTGACAAACCAAAGCGAGCAACCACGATAAGACTCGCGCAAAAATCTTTTCAAAGACATCTTTGAAGTTGTATCCGGCACGAGTACAATGTTGTTTTGCACTCGTGACATTGAAATTTTGGATTTCTGTAAACGCAATAGCATTAATGTGCGTCTTATAAAATTCTTCTTGGGATTCGCATCGAGTCAATTCCCACGGAAATGTTTGCATGGTACGATACATCTTCAACCAGTGCGATAACATATGAGTCAGATTATCTTCATCGGGTATCGCATGTTCCGCTTGCTTTCTTATACTATGCAATAACTTTTTTATCATTTGTAGCTTTACATGTTTATTCTCCGTCAATTGTAATATAGCTACTAAAGCACTGCTTTGAAGTGTACCAGAAGTACAAATAATAGTTGCAAATATTAACAATACACTTGCCGTTCTAGTTTCTATTTCGTCCGTTTCGTTATCATAAGTTTTTTCTTCGATGGATAATAAATTATTGGCAGCATTTTTCGATCTCTCGAAAAAGGAAACTTTCCTTTCGTATTTTATACATTTTGAAAAATATAATTTTTGCATACATTCAACTGCCTTCAATCGTAATATATGAAGAGGATTCTGCATATATGTTAATAAATTTTCAATAATAACCCATAACTCGTACTGGTACTGAGCATACTGTTTGTGATTCATTAATGATGGTTCGATTTCAATAATTCTTGCAAGACATTCCAAGAAATCGATGTGTACGATCGGTCCAAATTTTGTATTGTTAAGGGACTTGCAAAAATTAGAGACGGTATCCATTATTACGATTAGATCGTAATCATAGCTGGCAGTATATTCGATGAAATAAGGTAGAACCCTGAGTAGGTACCGTACATATTTTTCATCTTTCTTACATTTTTGAAATAAATCCAATAGAAATGAAACTGGAGCATCTTTATGCTTTTCATGCAGTATCTCTTTTTCGCATTGCGTGAACGTTTCCAGCACTATCATTGCCATTTTAAAATCTATTACAAACGACAAATCGTAATTATCGATGGTCATCAGATTGCTCATTAAATCCAGTTGAATTTTTGGTGTTTCCGTTCCTGTATTCATGCAACAAAATAATGTCAAAGTTCTTATTGTTTTTATTCTGATGGTATTCAGGCTGCTTATATCGTTATTCTTGTTATTTATTTTGTCCTTATCGGAGCGTTTATTTTTATTTTGAAATATATCGAAATTATCGTTGTAACGGCGAATTTCGTGATAGGGGAAATTGTTGTCATCTTCGATATTAAGTAAGTCGAATAAATTTCTTAATATATCTGCAGTCGACAGAGAAATAATGATCTTTGTCACATCCGTATATGCAGAACAAAACGTTTCGTATAAAATGAGAAATGCTTTGGTTATATCGATGAGATATTCATGATTGTTTTTGGACAATTTAATCGTTCCTAACAAGCTATAAGCATGCTGCAAACAATCGTTTATTACACACATGATAAAGTCAATTTCGGTATTTTCCATGAGTATATTCATTTTTTTCACGGTAGTCGCAACTTTACCTGCAAGTGTAATTTTCATTACTATCGTTCGTATATCATTGTTTTCATTCTTTTTATCTATGATATCGTACAAATATTTCTTCAAAATTACAAGAACGTCTTTCAAATCAATTATATTTACGTTTGATTTAGCAAGCGACTCTTGCAAATGTCCTTGCGAATCAACGGTCTCTCTTGTTACCTTTGCGAATAGATTAATTTGAAACGTTAACGCTAAATTACACGTTTCTATATTCTTATAAGACAAGAATTGTGGATAATCGCATTGAAATTCCTGTAAATAGGAATCTTCGCGAATAGGTGAAGTTAATCCGGATGTTTCGAATGTTGTATTATTTTCATGGAAGAACTTCACCGGAATGCCGATCAATATATTGCACAAACTTTCGATGAATATCGTCGAAGGAACTTTAAACCATGGAGTGTTTAATAACCACTCTATGAAACGTAATTTAACAGAGCGTGTATCCAACATCGACGAATGTAAATTTGTATTAATCATTGGTACGTCATCCGGTAAAGGTGTATGTTCGCAACATAGTATCAATGTTCGCAAACTATTAGGAGACCATCTGATTGTTTGAGACATGTATAAAGCAAAGAGTGAATTTGTATTTCTCATCTTTCCATACTTTATGAAACACTGAGCAAGTCTATGCGCTGAGATCTCACTTTGATTGGTATTAAGAGATCTGTAAAAAAAAAAAGTTAAAAAAGAGCAAGCTATTACTCTACGTTCGATTTTATAAATGATTTATTCAATGTAATACAATAATTAAATACCTTAAAAGATTATCCCATATGTTGCACCAATGAACGTTTGTAGCATGTTGTACCTTTTCAGGGATATTCAAAAATAATTGTTCTATTTCCATAAGAACGGTGCATAAGTTATATAAACTGTCCATAATTTTAACGTGTTTAGATGATTGCGTTAAGTAAGTATCCAATATTTTTAAAAGAGATAGAAAATCATCCGATTGTATTCTTTTAGGATATTTTGCAAAGAGCACTGTTAATATTTGTATCATGGGCCATGCTTCCTCTAGATCGTCGCGATCTATCATATCGACTGGACTATTAATGGAAATGCATCTTCGTTTGACCGGTTGCGAATAAAGTTCAATAGAATTACACAATCCCCAAATAGTACCAGGATTTTGAAGCACTTGATTGAATACTTTAGAAAAATTATATGGAAGGATTATTTCCTTATTAAGTAATATATACAATTTTATTGTAAATAAATGAAGAAATACCTTCGCTTGCGAACTGCAGAAAATGTTCGGATAATATCCCTTTCTTAGAATCTTTCAAAATAATTTCATACATGCTTCGAAGTATATTATTCCATGTAGACCAATTACAAGCAAACGCTCCATCGTTTTCTTGAGGAATTCCTTTAGGATGATGAATTTGCACGAATAGCAGCATGAACTTATATTTTTCGTCATAGCTATTTAAATTAAATATCTTTGGCAAAATATCTTCGCTAAATTGACAAAGCGATATTCTATTTTCGGTTGCAATTTGATGGCATACTGTATTAGTCAGTTTGTAAGCAGACTCTTCCATCTGTTCTAGAATTTTAGAATCCGACAAAATATTTGCTGTAACAACAAGTCATATAAATACAACGCGGACAAAATTTTTTATTCCAAGTGTCGTATCAATCATATAAGATATTACCTAAGAATGGCAATAATTTTTTAACTTCTAATAATAAATTCGAATACATATATGCATATTGTATTATCATTTGAATGGTATCTATTACAATACGTCTGTTGATAGATGTAAACCCATCGTCGTACAAATTGACACATGCTCTTAATAATTCTCTCCACTGATCCGAAGATATATTTATTTGATATGACCGGACTGGAATTATGTAAGTAGTTAATATAGTCAAATAAGTATGGCAATAAGATAAATATTTTCTATTCTGCAATATCTCAAGCACCCGTTTTATTAAACCATTGCATTTTAAAGTCAATGTCCTTGATTCGTGAGAATAACGTATAGTATTTAACAAAATGGCACAAGTGATTTGTCTTTCGTTATTAGATTTATTCATATCTTTCGTAGCTAGTCTATCAGCTTCCTATAAAAAAAAAGTGAAAAAGGACAGATATAGTATGATACGAATACAATAAAATAATTATAAGCAAACGTAGTACCTACGCATAAAATTAATTTATGCAAGATAATAAAAATATTCCACCAACTGACAGTTGCATCGTTTTCTTCAGAACGTTTACTTATTTCATTAATTGTCTCTTTACTCTCGTAGAGTTCCGATAATAGCAAGATACATTTCTAAATGTAAAAACAAAAATCTTATATTTCTTTGTCGTATATGTTTTCGAAGGATAAAACAATCAGATTGCTTTACCTTTTTATCTGTTACTTTCGTACTATCGGCAAATTGAGCAATTGTTATTACTTTTTCCAAAACACGCGACATTTTTATTGCGCGTTAATGAAAAATCACATTTGAGAAATTATTTTTTTTTTACAAAGAGAATAATCACATCGAGAAACTTAACATTATAACGACGCAGGCATTTGTAATCGCGCCCTTACTTAGATCTGACGTTGGTTACTTTTCAATCGATTACAATCGAGAAAATTGATTATTATTAATGTCCACGATTATATATAACAAAAATATATATTCGAATAATTCAAAATACAAAACGAAACAAAAAGTAAAATAATGCAATATTTCTTTATAATAATGTTTCTAACTTGAGATATGTTGAGCTGGAAAAATTAAGAGAGTGCATTTTTCCAAGGAATAGATTCTTTACTCCGATCTATGTTTAATATTATTTTATTCGAATAATTCTTTTATTGTACATTTATACATAATAATTAAGTGAGAGAGAGAGAGAGAGAGAGAGAGAGGCATAAAGTGATTTAAATTTAAATTGATTAAAAAGTCCAATTCGCGTACGTGATTGGTGGAAACAAGTTACACAAGAAGGCAATTTCTTAGTGTCGTCATTGGTCGTTATAAAGGATCGTTTACTCATCGGCCAATAGGAAGAAAGCATAAGGAATAATTTGAATTTAGATCGAAAGGAAAGTAATGGTTTTAAAGATTAATCAAATGATTACACGTATGAATATAAACAAGTCATATGGTTTTCTAGGGAAGAGCAGTTGCAGCATCGAAAGCAGAGGGCGTTGCAAATGTCCGATGTAAGGCGTCGCCATAGGGTAAGCTTTAGTATAGCCTGAGACACGAGAGAACGAAGAGTTTCTAAAGAACCTACAAATTCTTTCCCCTCTTCTTGTTGTCTTCAGAAAATGATCGCATCTGTATGTTTTCCTTTTTATATTGGCAGCATTGGAAGAAACAAACGATGCTTGTGGCAACAACGTACACACTTATTCAAGTATCACGCGTTCCTTGCAATTTTGAGGATGACCTTATTAATATTTTTTCATATAAATTAAAATCTGTGGTTAGTTTTGTGAATTATTATTCGATATTATTCTTAGTGCTTTTACGTTAGTTTTATTTGCATGCGCAACACGGCTAACTACAAGTGAAAACTCGACAACTGCAGCAATTTACGGGGTGTGAATTTGTGCATCATTGGATTGACATTAAACTGTTTTAAAGAAAAACATTCGAATGAAATATTTTAATTGCTAAAATATAATATTCGCAATATTCATATTTACATGCTTAATTTATCCGTTCGCTTTAGTCGAAAATATGGACGAATTGCGAAGCAGGCGAAGCGATAGATTTCTCTAAGTGATGTTCTCAAAATGACAACTGTTGGTAATAAATCGGGAGATATAATTTTTTAATTGTCCAGTGAGTATAACACTTTTTCTAGTTAATCTTCTTTAGGGATATACTATAACGATCAAAATAATCGGAATATTTTTATTAGAAAAATCGATATATCAATTTGCGTTATATCAAATGTTCTATTAGGAAATTATTGTTAATACACACGTCACCAGTTATCGGGTTTCTTTGGTTATACATAAAATAAGCGTATTCTATGGAAAAGATATTTCTCAAAGGCGTAAAATTTACTTCATAATAATGATAATATTTGTAAATTTCAACAATTTTCATATATTCGAAATTTATATTAGACGAAATATAAATAACTTGTAATTTATCATATTATGTAAATTATAATATATGTTCGTATTTAATATCGTATTCCATATGGTAATTAAAAACTTGCATTTAAAATTACATTTAGGTTATACATTGGCCATTAGATCTAGCATGGAAGGTATGGAAAGTTGAATGTTGCCTATAGTAAGGGCATCGAGCGATTTCACATTTGTTTGCACATTTATCATTATTTATTGCCAAAAATATTACGTTTAAGATAAAAAGGACTAATTATTAATTGGTTCTTTAAAGAACATTCCACGATATAATTCCCTGCGGAACCAGTTATACTCCTAGAAACTGGTGAAATAGAATTCAAACTTTTCTCTTCAAGCTATTATCTTTTATATTTACAGATAAATAAACATTTATGGGATCAATATGGCACGAAAGCGGAAACATGAAGTTAAAACATCCGTAAAATCTTCATCCAAGTATACACCTATTAGAAAGTCTAGCAGACAGATAGCTAAAAAACAATTAGAAGAGAGGAAGATAAATGGAAAGATCCTGAAGACATCCACTTCGAACGCCGAAGAAGCAAGAAGCATGGAAGAAATTGAGAATCAAACGGATTCAAGGAAGAATCAAAATGTACATAGAAAATATAATAGTCATAAAAACTTGTCCAATAGCGATGATATATTAACCGATAGTGTATGTAATCTATACAAAAGGGATGACGAAGAAAGCGACAGCGAAGACGTATTAGATAATATGTTAGATCAATCGGAGAAGCTTAGTCCAGAGGATGTACGTCAAATGGTCGTTGGTAATACGGCGGATAATAACGAAGCTATTCTTGAATCTACATCAAACGAAGTAGAAGTGTGGCCGGAAGAGGTGATAGAAGAAATAATTTGCGAGGAAATGGAGGTAGAAGGCGATGGTACGGTAACTGGTTATAATGCTCTAGAACAAGATAGTAGCATGGTGGTCGAACAAGTGCTATTGATGAATAAGGCTAATTTAGAGGGAGATAATTTTGTAGAATATACCGTTATCAAAAATGAAGATGGTACTCAGTCGATGGTGGTGGAGTCCAAGGTGGAAGGTACGGATGGTAACGAGTATCAAATCATTCAGAACGGTATGAATAATTTACGTATGAATGTAGACGAGAAATCCGTATCGAGCGTCGTATCTTACGAAATATCAGATTCGAAACATGAACATAATAAAGTAGCGTACGATATAGATAATAATTCTACTAAGAAAAAGGGAATTTCGTTAGATCGTGCAAATAGTACTTATAAAAATGACAAAACGGCCGAGGACATTGGAACGGAATCGTTTGAACGTCGGTGCGTAAATAAAGATCGGGTTCATCCTGGAAAAGAGAGATCTGATTTTTTGAGCAACGATGCCAAAAAAGGAAGCAATAATTGTGTATCTACCCTATCCAAGCAAGGACGTAAAAGTCAACATTTGAAAGAGGAACGGAGAGAGATGGTAAAGGAAGATAATGGTTTTAAGTCGGCAAAGTCAAATGCCGTGCAGCGCAATCAGTGTTCTAAAGAAATAGAAAAATTAGTTAACGATTTGTGCAGTGTAGAAAATTTTAATTCGCCCGTAGAAACATGTATAAATGTACAAAAAATATCATTGGTTAACGACGACGACGAAAGCAGTTCGTCGATATTGGATAAAATGGAACAATTGCACCGTTCGGTCAATTGCGAGTCTAATACGGATACGGTATACGTTTATCAGAAGTCGGTGGAATGCGTTATGAAAAGTCAGCAAAGAAGTGTCTTAAAGTCGGACAATTATACGGAAAGTGTAGGATGCGCGAATGAAATACCATTGAATTGTAGAAATTTACAGAAAAAGAAAACTCATCAAAAGCCTCCCGACAATTTGCAAAATATCGAAGACGTGTGTGCGGACAGCGAAGCGGATAGCAAAGTAGACAGCGAGGATATGAAGTTGACTAGCAGCGGTGACAGTAGTAACGATACATTGTTATCGGTAAATAATTATAAAATACCAGACGTCGAAGCGAAAGGTGCGCAAAATAGTGTCAACGACGTCGAGAAAAAGGTCGAGTTTCGAAGTCGTAGCGGTAGCACGGATACCACGGGTTCCGAGAGTGGATCGAATAGTTCCGGTGTGCGAAGAAGTAACAGAATTCGCACCATAGGTTTGATGAAACAAAGGTAAAACGCGTTGTTATTCTTTCGATCTTTGCTCGTTGAAATTCTTGGGACTTTTGGGCTTATCCCATCGATTAAACGTTCGAATGTGTTATTATTTGTAGATCTCGAGGACGCGGTTTGGTGACTAAATCGAGTACAGACATTTTGAAAGCCAATTCGACGCAGGATAAGGATAAGATAAGCGGCCATATGACTACCGCTTCTTTAGAATCCAAAATTAATATAGACGGGCAATCTGAAATACAGTGCGACAAGGAAAATAATGCCAACAAAATGCAAACCGCGCACGATCCTCTTGCCCCTCTTGTAGCGACTTTCAATACTTCCGGTTACAACTCGGATTCGTTGAAACCGGTCAAAGTAAAATCTAGGTGGCGAAGGTCTAGCGAGCTTGAAATGGGAGGATCCAGCAGTTCGTCAATCTCGGGGACAGGATTTGAATTGTCGAATACCGTTACGCCGGAATTGATAGCACACGTGACGACCAAATCCAATAGCGCTCCTCCAGGAGAATCTGCCTCTTTGGAACGTGGATCCATACCTGTATGTGCATCCATGAATGTACAATCTTATCCAGAAATTAAGCAGGATAAAGACGAAAATGTAGAAAATAATTCTTCTGTTAATTCGTTGACAACACAGGTTCCTAAAATTATAGGAATAAAGACAAGTCCGATAGTAACGGCTGACACTAAGGATAAAGAGATGGAAGAGAGATTAAGTCAATTTGAATATTTACGTGAAAATTTATATCTCACCGAAAGGTCGGTTCTTTAATTGCTTCGATAAGTTTTTTTTTTTTTTTTTCTTTTTTTCTTTTTTTTTTTTTTTTTTAATGGAAGAAAAGGAAATCGTTCATATTATTTATTCGTTTTTTTATGTTAGATATACGAACAAGGAGACCAAAAGAATGGTATGCGACTGTTTTCTAACGGAAGAGGAAATAGAGAGAGGCGAACTTGGTTGCGGCGAGGATTGTCTCAATAGACTTCTTATGATAGAATGGTATACGAATAATTTTCTTTCCATATTTCTAATCGAATTGATATATATCAAAGAGTAGAGACTATAATTGTTACATTACGATGTACGTTGCAGTGGGTCTAGATGCGTGGTCGGTGATAGATGCACTAACAAAAGATTTCAAAACTGCGAATACGCGAAGTGCGAAGTCTTTCGAACGGAAAAGAAAGGATTTGGATTGCGCGCAGTGGTCGATTTGGATGTGTTAGTGTTTATCAATATAATTTACGATTTTCCATCTCGCCAATAATAATACCTCACGAAGTTCATATCGTTATAATTTTACTTGAACTTTTCTCTCTCTCTCTCTCTCTCTCTCTCTCTCTCTTTTTTTATTTTTTTTTTTTTTTTTTGATTTTTGTTTTTCAGAGGAGAATTTATAATGGAATACGTGGGGGAAGTGGTGGACCCGAAAGATTTTCGACGTAGAGCTAAGGAATATTCCAAAGATAAGAACAGGCATTATTATTTCATGGCATTAAAATCTGATCAAATAATAGACGCCACCATGAAGGGAAATGTTTCACGTTTCATAAATCATAGCTGCGATCCGAACGCCGAAACGCAAAAGGTAAATTTTTATAAAGTTTGTGCGTCGTGTTAATCGTTTAAATTATAACGAAAACATTGTATCGTTTGATATTGCTCGTTTTGCAGTGGACGGTTAATGGCGAATTGAGAATAGGATTCTTTATAAAGAAGTTCATAGCCGCCGGAGAGGAGATTACGTTTAATTATCATTTTCAACGATACGGGTACGTAAAATTTTAATCGTTATACGATTGATCGGGTAGCGATCAAGCGAGGATATTTAATAAAAGCAACGTTACATGAAATATCAGAAAGGAAGCGCAAAAGTGTTTCTGCGAAGCTCCGAATTGTTGCGGTTGGATAGGCGATACTCCCGAAGAGGAAAAGGAAAAGATCGAGAAGAAGGAGAAACGCGAGAAAGATTCTAGAAAGAAGAAGGAGGAGAAGAAACCGATGGATTATATGGAGGACGAAGACGTACGTTGTTATATATTTTTATTAATTATCCAATCAAATTTGAAAGGAACGTACGTACTAATCGTTCTTTCCTCTTCTTCTTCTTCTTCTTCTTCTTCTTCTTCTTCTTCTTTTCTTTGTTTTTACAGTTGGAAGAGGAAATAGACAAGTTGTGTTCGGGCGGTTTGAAAAATCGTGCTCACACTTTAACTCTGAGCCGTTTGATGGTTCGAAGCAGAGAATTGAAACACAGGACCTGCCTTTTGCGCCTGATACAAAGCGGAGAACAACCGTGCAGAAGATTGTTCCTGGATTATCACGGTTTACGTTTGATATGGAGCTACGTCATGGATATCGCAAAGGAGGAGTCCGAAGAGGCTCAACAATTCCGTCTGGAGATATTAAAAACTTTGAATACACTGCCGATACCGAACAAAACGATGCTGATGGATAGTAAGATTTACGGAGTCGTTGAGAAGTGGGCTAATCGTTTGTACCTGTCGCCGAACGGGGAGTCGCCGGAGGATGATCAGCAGGTCAAATTAATTAAGAGATCATCCGAGGAAGGTGGTGGTGGTGGTGGTGGTGGTGGTAACGTTTGTTGCAACAACGACGGTGGTACGAAGAAAATATTGGACAATTCGAGCAACATTCCGTGTTTGAACGAGGCCAAAGTCGACAACAATGCGGGAACGAACGAAATCAAATCTGAAAGTACGGATCAATCTCTTATTCCTGAATTGGCGTCGACGTTATTGGCCGAATGGTCGAATTTAAAGGAGGTCTTTAGAATACCCAAAAAGGAAAGAATCGAACAGATGAAGGAGCACGAGAGAGAAGCAGGTCATTTTTCTTCTTTTTTTCCCCCCTCCCCTTCCACACACCCCCCCCCCTTTTACGATTATAACCCGAGAAACGTTGCGTCGTTAGTATTTCATTTTTTTTTTTTTTTTTTCATTCTTTACGCTTTTAGATCGTGGATACAGGGAGGAGCTCGAAAAGGATGAAAAGGATGGGACGTCCTACGAAAGGTAAATGTATCGGAATCCCTCGATATTTAAAAAAGAAATCTATTCGAATCGGAAGTTATCCTTGTTATATCCCTCATCCAGTACGAAACTCTTAAGAAAATATAAATAAGGAGATACGATGTATGTAATCTGGTAAACGTGCAATGGAGTAAATTTTGTCGTTTCTTTGCTCCAATACACACACACACACATATATATATATATATTTATATATCTAGTGTACAAGCAGTTAGATAGCGAGGGGGAATAATCGTATTTTATCAAATAACGAACGTTCTTTTTTTTTTTTTTTTTTTTTCTTGTCGGCACAGACATAGATCCGATAGGTACGGGAGAGCCGAGTTAGACAAACGTACGGACAGAAGACGCGGAAGAGAATCTCCAGATTACGAATATAGTAGGACGAAGGATAAGAAGGGTGATGAGAGAAATAGTTTGGTCCCTATACCAAGGATGACGAAATACGAACGTAGACAATTGTTCGCTCTTAAAGTCGCCAAAGAGGAGGAGGAGAGGCAACGCCGTCAGCAACACGATACTTGGCAAGAACACGAAGCAAGATGTTTGGCTTTGGGCATAGATCCACACTCTACCGCCATGTTAGATCCCCAAACTGGCTATCCGGTATTTTATAATCCTACGCTTGGCCAATGGCAGCATTATTCTGCCCAAGGTAATTTTTTCATCGTTTACAAGAATAATTATTATTTAATCCGACGCCGGGACATTGCTTCATCCTCCCCTCCCCCTCCCCTCCCCCTCCCCTCCCCCTCCCCCCTCCACCACTCTATTCGCATGGCTATTCTTTACTATCGTTTTTCCGACCGTTCTTGTTTTTTTCTCTTTTTTTTTTTTTTTCGTTTTTTTCTTTTTTCTTTCCAGAAGGAGGAGGAGATATCGCACAGCAATGCGGTTCCACGTGCGTAGGAGGAAATCAATCTCTCTCTACCTCGAGTAGTATGGTATCGCAAAATCCTCATGCGTTACAATCTAGCATAACGTCTGACATTTCGAGCGGTATAACCGGTACAACTGCCGTTCCCTCGAGCGTACCACCCGTAGTGTATTCGTTAAATCAAGCAAACGCTTTCAATCAGACGACGACTTCATATTCTTTAATTTCGCACCATCAACAGTATCCGGAAGGTCACTTGTCGATCGCAAGCAATTTGGTACCTGTCCATGGTGGTGTCACGCAACAACCTATAACGATTCAGTCCCAATCAATTTACCTCGAGAAAGCTACAAACTCTCAACAATTCCCCGTTAATGCCTCGACCGATAACAATAATACGAATCAACAATCGCAGTCGGAAGTACCGCCCATTGATTTGCCACCTAAATGGAAGAGTGCGATAGATGCTAGAGGCAGAAGGTACTATTATCATATAAAAGAAAGAGTATCCCAATGGTTACCGCCGCCGCCAGACCACATAGGTGTCCAACCAGATTCGTCGTCTACTTCAGAATCCAGTGACGATTCAACGTCATCCAACGAAGACGAAGACGATCTCGACGATGAACAGATCGATAAGAAAGAAGAGGACGTATATTTGGAGGCAGGTGGTGCTGGTGGTGCTGGTGGTGGTGGTGATGGTGGTGGTGCTGGTGCTGGTGGTGGTGGTGGTGGTGGTGGTGGTGGTAGTGGTGGTACGACGACGGAAAAACGTAACTCTGGGAAAAAAGTTAATCTATATAATACTCCGATTGGTTCCGCTCTGTTTCCTGAAACGAAAAAGCGAAGGGACGGTTTGGTACAGGAGAGGATCATTAGCGTAAATATTTCTTTCATTTCTCTCCCTTTAGTAGCCGCTCTTTTAGTGGACAACGATCTTTCAAATTATGTTAATATTTAATATTCCAGCCAAGAAGAGAGGAGGATCGTATCGGTCATAAAACTTTTAAGGAATTAAAGGAAAAATTGCGAAGGCAGAAGGAAAGGGCCAGGCTTAAGATGCACGTTGATAAATTGAGAAAGCATAGGCGTAGCAACAAGTCGAAAGTTCATTCGAGACATTGGGTTAATAAGCCGCAATCGACGTCGACCGATTTCACTAGCAGCATGTCGGAAAGAAAGATCAAGGATACCTTCAGAATAAATATGGCCAATGTCATGGTGCATTTCTTAAATCCTTACAGAAAGAACGATTGTAAGCAAGGTCGTATAACCAATACGGAAGATTTTAAGCATCTTGCGAGAAAGGTAAAAAAAAAGAAAAAGAAACCTCTTGAAGAATATTTCATTTTTTCTTCGTTTCCTTCCTTTATTTCTTCATTGATATTTTCCTTTCAGTTGACCCATTTCGTACTTGCGAAAGAGCTTAAACATTGCAAAAGTGTCGACGAACTGCAATGTAATGAAAACGTTAAACACAAAGCTAAAGATTTCGTGCGCAAATATATGAGTAAATTTGGCGCGGTATATCAGAAAGGCACGGATGAAGATTAATTGTTTGTATATGTACGAAATGAAATTGTTATTTATTATATGCCAACTCTATCCTGAACGTTATCAGTTCCTTTTATATATACATATACATATACATATACATATATATATATATATATGTGTGTGTGTGTGTGTGTGTGTGTATATATAAATAATTTTCCTCTTTGTAGATATATCCGGAACTATATTACTACCGTAAAATAGCAAAAAATTGTATATGTGTGAAAAACTTTTCTATAAGTTAGTAGCTAATAAAATAGCAAATTATTAATTTCTCATATCGATATGTATAAATTTTACACACTTTTTCTCTCTTCTATGTCGTCTAAAATGCATGGATACTTTATTTCCAACGTTAACGTATTGTACGGTATGTTATAATATTACATTTATATTTCACCTTTTGTCAAACTAAAATTTACGTCTGTTACTGCATTACTTCTTAGGAGAAATGGATGGATCTGTTGTTAATTTTTTTTATAATCGACTCGAGTCACATCGCTCCGTAAGAACTAAATCGCTTGGAACAATGTGTGTGTGTGTATATATATATATACACTATTATATGCTGCATCATATAACAAACATTTTTTTATTTTTTTATTTTATTTTATTTTATTTTTTTTCCAACAATCAATAATTATTTATTCGAAGAACTAGAAGAAAAAAAAAAAATCAAAAAGAGATTACATTCAGTGTTCCTTATTGTATGCCTTTGTCTCATAGATGCTCCGTCTGTTGGTACAAAAATCAAGTCTGTGATGCACACGGTATGCAAATGCAATAATAAAAAAATAAATAAATAAATAAATAAATAAATGCAGAGTATTTTAAATAAAGGTAATTATTCTATCCGTAAATATTTGAAACGTTATATATTTCTCTGACGCTTCGATTTCTCCATTGGCTTTTTCTTTCTTTCTTTTTTTTTTTTTTTATCGTAGTCGATCGTACGATGTTATCTTAAATGCCTTGTAACAATATGTAACGGGTATATATCATTTTTAAGATAGATTTAGCACGTGTAAGAGAGGTATTTTTGTTTTATTTTTTTTTCCTCGGATTTTGAATTTTCGAACGTTTCGAGAAAAAAAATATACGTACGAATATTATACAAGTTACCATCCCTTATTACTTTATATATATATATATATATAAACGAAATAACACGAAGGATGATATATATATATACATATGGTTAAAGGTGTGCTTTTACCGCGTTCTTTTTTTCATAATAATTTATACGAGAAGCAAAAAAAACTATTCCTCATGACCCCGACGTGATTTGAACACGCAACCTTCTGATCTGGAGTCAGACGCGCTACCGTTGCGCCACGGAGTCACATGTTCCTAAGATTGCGGTAATATAAATGTAAACTCGGTAAAATCAAAATGAACATTACAAATTTCTTTTTAATTTATTTCCTTTTATTAACGTTAATACAATTATCATCGCCCCCCTTAAAAAATAAGACAAAAAGTACGCTAGATACAATGTTCGTTTTAAACGATCGGTATCGTTGATACAAGAATCATTAATTACGCGTTTGTTAATTATCGTAATCGCAAGCGCGTATAGAATGCACATATCGCATTTATATCTGATTTGAAAATTAAAAAAAAAAAAAAAATAAGAAAGGAAGAAAAAGAATGAGTGTGTTGAGATACTTATTATCTTTATAGGACAGAAAAAATATTCATTATTGATAATCAACGATAAAATAATTACATAGAATGATTTCTTAACAGTGCAAATAAAACCTCGTATAAAAATTCTGTTTCGCAGAATCTATATATCGTAATATTAATAATATATTATTGTTTCTATAATTATATATTGTTATTGATATTAGATAAAATAGTTTAATGTGTTAAAATTAATAATCTTCGTTACAAATGATTCGAGCATTATAGAAAATTTCCATTAACTTAAAAAAATTATAACGATCAACAATTCTCTTTTTACATCAATTCAGTTTTAATGTTAATATTTATTAAATCGTTATTACGTTCATTTAATATTTTCTCTCTCTCTCTCTCTCTCTTTTAGCTAGAGCAAAACAGAATAGTAAAGTTATGAATTCGAAGGGTAAAGGAGTGGGAGAATTTTCGACGATCGAGTATAAAACGACAGTACTTAGATCGACAGATTGTAGTCATTTATTGTTCTGTTAACTTGGAACGTGCTACCAGAGACGAGTATCAAACAAAGTCGACGTGAACATGGGGTCCGTACGTAATAAAAGGGTCTCGGTTTCCGAAATGATGAGAATACCTCCCATCAAACCTAAAGGTACCGTATTAAATATAAAACTATATTAATAATTATTCTTTTTTTTTACTTCAACAAAGATCAATCGGTGATTTTCAAGTATCAAAAATGTATATATAATATTGTAATATAAATAAATTAATGATAATGTAATAGTAGTAAAGTGAATATTAATAATAGTAAAATAATAATTTTTTATAATATATCATAATATATTATATATAATATTAACTTTTAAAAGATGAACTGTGTTCTACGATGTATATATATATATTATACAAAATATGCATGAAGCATAATATTTAATATTTTTACTGATTGACAGATATGATTCCACTATCAGTATGACCTCAAAGTGTTTGTATAATCGCGTTTAAGATGTAACATAAGATTATAAGCTTCAGATAAGGCGTTATTTATCAAATCTGTTTAATAAGATTAAATCGGTCCAATCGGGAGATGACAGTTCTTCCAAATTATGAAATTGTGCTATTCATGTATAATCAATGAAATTTGTATCACGTAGTATGATCACCATCATATTTAATTGTCAATGGTTAATGTTTATATTACTTTCAAATTTATGTATACACACACACACACACATATATATATATATAATGGAGATTTTCCTTTTATTTCATCCATTTTACTTATTTATTTATTTATTTATTTAGGTGTAAAAGCATACATAAGTTTTACAAATTGTACATCTTCTAGTGAAATGACAGTACAGAAAACTGATCAACTAACTTTACTAAAATTAAAACTAACTTATAAATTATATATACTTCATATATCAACTTGTTTTTAGACATTTTTTTTCTTATTTGTCATTAATTAAAATAATATTATTCGTTACATAAATTATTATTATTGTTATTATTATTATTATTACTATTGTTTATTGTGATATCAGAATAGAAACGTAAATACAAGTAGTTACATCAAAAAAAAAAAAAAAATGTACACACGTGGTTATTTCCCTAAGTATTAAAAATGGACTCTTCAATGTTATCGCAAAGTCAATTATCACTACGACGTGTCTCTCTCTCTTGACACGAAACAACATTTGTCTGAAATACCTTCTTGTGTTTTTATTACTTAGAGAAATAATCACGTGTATATATTTAAACCGGACATACTGTACATTTCTAAAAGAGCACGTAGAATAGATTACGAGCACGCATTCTTTACATTTTTTGGATACTACAAGAAAGAATGATTAATCGTACGGCCATTGTCGAGAATATTTTAAATCGATATTCGCAAAATTATATATCTCGCTTTCCTTATTGACAAATTTGTTTTGCGAAATTTTATATAAAACTTTGTCAGAAAATTTAATATACCCTGATAAATGATGATCAACATTTGTCATAGACTCTATGAAAATGGAATTAATATCTCATTGATTATATAAGAAATTTTCTTTAACAACTTTTCCTTTTATATATACATATATATATATTTTTTTTTATGACGTTAGAAACACTATTCATAAAATAAATTCATCATTATCATCGTTACGCGCTACAGATGAGATCATAACGATATCGTTTAACATCTTATTAACGTAGGTATGCAAGTATTAGAAAAACTATCCAAGTTGTATAAAGGATTAAGGTCTTATTATAATTCGATAGAGTGTTAGGTATGACGTTTGAATATTTCTTTGATTACAGCCCTCTTTGGATGTAGGCACGTACAGGTACTATTCATGACCTTCGGTTTCATGTCCTGTTATGCTGTCAGGGTTACCATGTCCGTGACCTTGGAGGCGATGACCAATTCTACCAAAGCTAATCCACAATTCGAAGTACGTAATTTTCTCTCTCTCTCTCTTTCTCGTTAATTCGTGCTCAAATCCTCTGTGATCGGAATCAATATTTTTCTTGTTTTTCTTCTTTTTTTTTTTTTTTTTTTTTCGATTGACAGGAATTTCATTGGGATCAGAGTACCAAGGACACCATACTGAGTTCATTTTTTTGGGGATACATATGTACCCAAGTACTCGGTAACGTCATTGCCCAACGTTGGGGAGCCCAGAAAGTTTTGTCCGGTGCTCTTGCTTTCAACGGATTACTGACACTTTCAGTTTATCCCGCAGCCCATTACGGTGGTTGGGAATGGGTTTGTATTACCAGAATTATTGCCGGTTTTGCCCAGGGTACAATAATGCCGACGTTACACACGCTCTTATCGAAATGGTCGCCGAGCGAGGAAAGAGGTAGATTAGGTCAGTTTTTTTCACGTCGAATTCTTTCGTTCTTTTCCTCCCCCCCCCCCCACAATCGACCTCCATATCTCATTCCTCTATTTCTTTATCGCGCAATCGAATAATAGAAAATGATCGTTAATGATTATATTTCAGCTACGTTTGTTTATTCCGGTGGTTGGATCGGAAATGTCATCTCTCTTCTAAGTTCCGGATACCTTTCCGCTTCCGTTCTCGGCTGGCCAAGTTGCTTCTATTTTTGGGGTGGTATAAGCATAATAGCCGCTATTTGCGTTATCATTTTTGTCAAGGAATCACCCGCCGATCATCCAAATATCCCGTTGGATGAAAAGGAATTCATCGAAGTTAGCTTAGGTGTTACCGAGACCGATCAGGTAATGATCGGTTCGTTCTTTATTTCTTTACCGTTAAGAATTCTTTTTACTCGATCATTAATTTTTTTTTCTTTTTTTTTTTTTATTTACAGAAATTATCCACCCCTTGGATCGCTATATTAACGTCCGTACCCGTTTGGGCTCTTCTTATCACGCAATCGGTTCAAAATTGGGGATTTTGGATGCTGTTAACCAAAATGCCCTCTTACATGAATTCTGCTCTCGGTTACGATATACAACAGGCAAGTCCAATTGTTTATTCCATGCGTCAAATCGATTTTCTAATTGCACGGATTAAATTGGTATAAATGGAAAGCGAAAAGAAAAAAAAAAAAAACGAAAAAAAAACAAAACAAAAAGAAAGAAAGAATCGAATTACAAACGCAATTTGCAATTGCCCAAATAAATGTTTAACCGAGCGTCGTACGACCGTGACGATCTATTTATACGCGATCATACGAGAAGAATATTAATTAGAATCATCGTGATATCTTGAAAAAAAAAAAAAACGCAAATAACGAACGGAATTAATATGCGAGACGTTATTCGATTATGACTCAATGCCGATATGTACCAGTGGTACCTTATAGGCGCTACGTTCATCGAATGTAACCATCTCCATTAATGAATTCTTTAGATTTGCGGTTACTGTCGGTCAAGATCAATTACTATACAACTTACGAATATCAATTAATTTTGCTTGTAGAATCATTCGTATCGACCGTAATGCCATATCGAACGGATAAAAGAAAAAAAAAAGAAAGAAAAAATAAATAAGTTTGTTTGATCTCTTTCAGAATGGGACAATGTCGGCGTTACCGTATCTGACAGCATGGATTCTTAGTTTTCCATTCAGTTATATCTCTGACTTTTGTATCAGAAAGAAGTTTATTACATTAGAGGTTTCAAGGAAAATATGTAATACCATTGGACAATGGATTCCGGCCATTGCACTCATTTCTTTGGGTTACATTAACAAGGAAAGACCCGAACTGGCCGTTGAAATTTTAATCGTTGCAGTTGGCTCGAATATCGCCGCATATTGTGGCCACAATATCAATCACATGGATCTCAGCCCTAATTTTGCGGGGGCTTTAATGGGTTTTACCAATACCGCCGCAAATATTTGCGCCATATTAGCTCCCTTGATATGCAGCGTTATCGTTCCAGACCCGGTTAGTAACGTTCGATTTATCTTTATCTTTATCTTTATCGTTTTTTTTTTTTTTTCTATTATATTTTATTCGTAATATTTTCATTCGTGTCATTCACAGTCGAATATACTTCAATGGAGAAGTATATTTTTCCTCTCCGCTGGTCTTTACATAATAGGAAATCTTATTTTCATATTGTTCGGTAAAGGTAAAGTACAAACGTGGAACGATCCGGTGAAGAAGCAAAAAGAAACTTCTATGTATCGAATAGGAGAAGTAACGGAAGTTAATAATTCTGAAATAGAAAAAACAAATGATCCAAAGATTCCATGACAAGCATGTTATTTTGTAGAATAAAATGGTTTTATTGTAAAATATTTCTTATGTAAAAAACAAAAAGTAGGTTGTAAGTATATTTAAGACATATTTAATATTTATTACAGTTTTTTTTCTTTTTTTTCCTTAAAAGATATATATATATATATATTTTTTTTTTCTTTTTTCTTTTTTCATAATCTTCCACCTTGCGAGAGTACGAGAATGAATTAATTCTCCTTTAAATGTTCTCTAGACACGGTCCTCCATATCGTTCCCATTAAAAAAATAGTTCCTATAATAGTTGTTAGTAACGTAACGCAAGTGACGCAAGACAAAGAGGATGTATTTCCTATAGGTATTGTCCATATATAATCTGTCTCGTTCTGTTAACGTAAAGAAAATATATTTATAAATATATAAAGGGGCCTTAAAATTTGTCCTTTTCCGATTAATTGATGTCTTACAATATCGTACAGTATTTCTCTCCACTTTGTCATCATACTGGCACAAGACGGACATATATCTATTTTAGAGACTCTATACTCTTTAATTCTTTGCTTGCAACCGATAAGTAAAACAGGTTGTTTTAAGACAATATTTTCATAATCGCCGTTCTCTTTAGGATACAGATATCGTTGATGAATTGGTAAAGATGCGATACGTATGCCATTATCGATAAGGCTGCAAAGCGTAATATTCTGAGAATTCGCATCCTCTGCGAATAATTCCATATTTTCCTCTCCGACGGAGCATACGTCGACCTATAAGTTTAATATAAGTGAAATATAAATTATAAATTATAAAAAAAAAAAAAAAATATATATATATATAAAGCATAATCGATTACCTTATCGGCTCTTCTTAGATCAGCCAGCTCATTGATGTTTACGTAGAGAGCCGATGGCAGTACAAAATGCAATGATATGTAACAATCGTTCGTAGTAAAATTATTTAGTTCAATGTGATACGTTAAGTTTCTGCAAATAAAATCGTATGAAGGAAAAGTAACGAGGAATGATATTTGCTTCTTCTAATTTCTAACCTATGAAAACCAGAACCATCAACGTGCAACCGTAAACGAGCACTTATTTCCCCAGACGCTGAAACAAATTGAAATATAAAAATATAAATGAAAATTCTTAAACGATACCACATAATAGAAAATATTTTCTATTCCTAATATTTAATTGCAGAATGTCATTATATTAAATGAACGCTCGTTGACAAACGCACGACCATGTTCTTCGATTCACGTTAAATCTGTAAGATTGTAGATGGCATCGAAGAGGGAGACGTCAAATTTAAAAATGAAATTGTGCAAGTGGCGACAGATAAATTATTACATATCGCTTTTTATTCGATTTATTCAACTAATCATCGGCTCACGATCAGATGATATTCATTATATATGGAAATTATTTATGGAGGGATTTATTATTGACGCGATTATCGTACGATTGTTATTCAAAACTTTACGAATAATGTCGTATGAAAAGGAATAACAATAAAACGCATCGGTATAGAAATAATATCCGTTATTTATCCTTATTGATGTCTTTTTTTTCTTTTGTTCCCCTGTGGGTCGGGGATAGAATAGACCCACAGTATCCCCTGCTTGTCGTAAAAGGCGACTAATAGGGGGTTGAGCGTTGGCCCGACAGTCGAATCTCGTAAAAATCCATTTGTTGTTACGAAAACTTTTAAGAAAGAAAAGCCGGACCGCTGATAATAAAAATAAACAGAGATGAAAATAGAGAGCTCGCGTGAGAGAAAGAAAAAAAAACAAATTGATGTAAAAGAAAATAAAAAGGAACAGAATGTCGATCGAAATGAAATGAAATGAAAACGAGAAGGAATAACAAAAAAGAAAAAAAAAAGAAACAAAAAAATGTGTTCATCCGTTTATAAGTAATGCAATTAATTACGTCACAGAAGTGCAGCTCTAAGCGGGGTCCGTAATGTGCATGATACATTCGTAATGTAGACAAAAAAAAATAGAATGAAGATAAACTGGGATAAAAGGAGAAAGAAGAGAAACTGGGATAAATGAGAGAGAGAGAGAGAACGAAGAAATAAGAATGAAAGAGAGAGAGAGAGAGAGAGAGAGAGAGAGAGAACGAATTGGTCGAAGCCTCAACGTAGAGCTTCTATATTGCCGCCAGGAAACGAAAATAGCTGCTGTCAGATCCCCAGAAGGTACAGAAAAGAGGTGTAGGTAAGGCAAAAAGAAACAAAAAAACAAGATAAGATACAAGACGTGACGAGATAGAAAGATAAAATACACAGGTGCGACGAGGATGGATGGATTGACATGGAATAGGGGGTTGTCTATCCGCTAAGACTTTTCCTATAAAATTATACGGACGATGCCTATGGTCTTATGTAATATTTGAACGTAAATTGTAGGACACGATGGATGTGTTTACCAGAACTTGTATTTTAGAAAATCAACGTACTTGTTTTTTTTTTTTTTTTCTAAGTTACTATCTCATTCATTCGCGATTCGATCGATTTTGAAGTTAAATTGGATATAGATCATAGTTCTCGGATAGTGTTCATTAGGATTGATTTGTTTGTTTGTTTGTTTTTTTTTTTTTGGTTAATGTTGAAGTTTACAATAAGGTTGAATTATTTATTGGATATTTATTAGAGAAAAAAAAGTTATAATTTTTTTTCTTTTATAATGAGCTCCATGTTACAGGTACCTGAAAAAAGAGAGGAAGAAAAGGAGAGAGAGAGAGAGAGAGAGAGAGAGAGAAGTTTTACATCCGCGATCCTAGACTTCTTTGTAGGATTTCTAGTCGTGCCAAGTCTGCTTGCCCAGGCATTCTTTGGCTCGGTTAAGAATTCCCATTATTATTGCCGGTGTACAGATATCTTTGCGTAAAATGATGAACAATTTTCTATGGAATTTTCGAGTAATTAATATATCGATTATAGATTAATATAAGATAAGAGTTGAGAGTCGGAGCTTTCGAAAGATACGATTAGAGAGATAAGATCGATTGCATTCTTTTCTAATCAATCAATTAAGGATTAATTTTATAAGAGGTAGTAACAATCTTTAATTGATTATTATTATTATTATTATTATTATTATTATTATTATTATTATTGTTATTATTGTCATCATCATTTAGTTATTTCGTTGATTATTTCAAGCTATTATTAGATCGTCATATTTATTTAGGTTTAATATTAAAAAAATTATTATGTCAATTATATGAAACAATTGTAGAGAAATATTTTAGATCGTGCCGTTCACATTTACCATGGAATATTCTCCGTTGTAGTATCATAATATACGCTACTGATTACTTGTATCAGGATGCGGATAAAATATCTTTAATTATAATGTCGTCATATAAATACATTAACCGTACGAGATAGAAAGAGTAAGATTAAGAGTAAGAGAGAGAGAGAAAACGAATCGTCTGGAAAGAGTTTATCTATGCGTAACCAATAATTGCGTCTCAACGAATAACGTTTCTAATCGAATATTTAAATATCTAAAAAGATAAATTGGATTATAAATATTGTATGAGAAAAAGAAAAAAAAAAAAAAAAGAAATACAGAGAGACAATAAAAGAAACGTTTCCATATTACGGTATCTCGTCGTTCGTAATCGTCGGAGAGCGCCAAATTCGAATCGAACGGGGATGACTCAAGCCTCAAGGCTCTGTTCAGTCCACCTCGTCGGCTTCGTTCGGCCGACGTTGGCCCGGTTTATCTCCGGCTGATCCAGAAATAATCTTAGATTCGGTCTCTCCTACTCTTACTCCTGTGATCTCCATCGTTCGAAAGCTCCGAAACTCTTTTTCGTTTGCTGTGCTTAGCTTTTCCCTTACCATCACCGTCTCCCTCCCTCTCTCCCTCTTTCTCTCTCTCTGCATTAAGTTCTATATGAATATCGTATATACAAATATTTTATCTAACACCGTCACTTTGTTTCATCAGAAAATTCATACGCGAAATCTGTCGAACTGACGCATATAATCATTGATTAATTTTATTTTTACATCCTCTCGTAATCTTCGAAATCGTGCGCGTTTATTCGTTGATTCGTTCGTTTTAGTTTCGTTCGTTTACGTCCGGCCCTTCAATATTTTCCCCCATTAAATCTCTACGCTTATGTGTGTATATTATTTACAAATCCATCGAGAAGTTTCGCGTGTTTGATCGAGCGTCGTTGTCTCTTGAGAGTTCTCGCAATAAACATTGGTATGGCATCCGCCCGCGTCAGAATCTTAATTTACCGTCGGTGTTGCGCAACCGATCTATTTCCGCGCATTCCTAATCGCGCGACCAACTCCAATAGTTATCGTTTTTCCCAATCGTTTCGATTATATCCGTTTAATGCTTTCATTGATTTTTATCATCAACTCTCTTTTCTCTCTCTCTCTCTCTCTCTCTCTCTCTCTGTCTCTATCTCTGTCTCTGTCCCTGTCTCTGTCCGTCTCATCTCGTCAAATCATAAAGCAAATACATTTTAAATCATTAATTATGTTAAAGAAACAAATCGATTTCGTTCTAATCAGTTTTAGAAAAATTTTTCCCCCCCTTTTTTTTATAGAAGAAAATGGAACATTTTTTTTTTTCACAGACGCAACCCAGACGCAACTTCATTTTTTTTTTTTTTTTCATTGAGGTTAACATTGCAACGTCGCGAATGCATAGATACGTTTCGTGAATCGTGAATGACGTTTAGATTGAAATTAGATAAATGACACGTTTAAATTCTTCTTCGTTCATCGATGCATCGTAAAATTAATCCTCAAAGATTATATAGAGTTCGATCGTGTTACCTATAAAGTAAGGATCTAATCCCAAAACAAGAGAGTAACATTTAAGGATGAATCGAAAAATGATAGTTTCCTATGACATTTGATCGGAATTATTAGAATTAGGAGAATGAATTGGTAACCCGTTGAAAGGTATCGCTGATTTGGCCTGCATATATAAACTTGAGATTAATTTATTATTCGATTTTCATCCGAACACATGTTTGGCACTCCGCTCGTTTTATTATATAGCCTTTAGATTGGACGATTAGCGTTTATTAGTCACGTTTTAGTTTTCCCGAAAAACGATGCCAAAGTTTCACGTATTTTTTCTTTTTTTTTGTTTTCCTATCATCCTCTCATTCCAATGCACTTTACAATAAAACTCGCGTAAAATTAATTAGGTGTTATGGATGAATCCCTCTAATGATCGATATCTCAGATCGATTACTCGATTATTATATGCAATAATCGCGGTTCCTTCCGGATTAGATCTTTCTGCCAAATTGACAGAACTGGACAACATCCAATTTCATAGAAATACCGAAGGAAAGGTTGCGTTGCTATATCGACTCCGAGATCATTGAAATCCTTCTTTGACTCGGTTATATTAATGAAATTTTTCAAGGACATCTTCGGAATTTGTAACCTAATTTTACCTACTTCTCTTACGAACTTGAAGAGATAGATAGAGAGAGAGAGAGAGAGAGAGAGAGAGAGAGAGAAAGATGTTAATACTTTTTCATGTAGCAAACAAAATTTGTTAGAAACTATTACCTGTTGGTCACGTGACGATCAAAACGACGAGTTTATATTTTCAACTAATTTTATTATCGCAGCTCTGAATGTCCATCGTATATTTAACGTTTATTATAAATTTTATTTCATATAGCAAACATGCTTAGGGAAAGTAGAGAGATCCTACGTAATATTCATAATTTGTATTTTATAACATGAGCGATATACATATGTATGTGGTACACGCAACGGAATTTATTGCAACGATTTGTGTCATTTAAAATCCGGCAAATATTTAATGTTCCGAACGTTAGCGAACGTGATCTCATCTTTAAAATAAAACTATATATATATATACATATATGTATATCTATAAATATGTAAATTAAAAAGGAAATAATAATAATAATAATAATAATACTAATAATAATAATAGCAATCAAAGAAAAATGCAGTTAACCGTGGCATCCTATTTATCGTGATAAATAAAACGCAAGAATGAAACAGGAATCATTAAAAAGTGTATAGAAGATCTTAACCGATATAAAAACGATCGAAACGATCGATTCGATATAATATCGATGATAAGCCGATAATAAGGAAAGAGGAGGAAGAAACAGAAAGTAAAAAAAAAAAAAAAAAGAAAATATTTATATATAACCGAAAACGAAGAGAATCAAGGACGAGAATCATTTAATAATCCATAAAAGATAACCGAGGGAACATAAAAACGATCGATCGAAGATAAAACGGATGACGGATGGATAGATCTTTCTTTAATAAGAGTCGAGTATGCAACTTATTTCTCAGCTGTTATCATCGATCTATACGTGTATGACCACGTGCATCTTCTCCACGTGGACTCCGTACCAGGAGTACGCGTTGTTGGTGCAATGGATCGTGGTCTCGGTTATTCGAGGGGGACTACCACCACCTGACGAGCAACCAACTAGCAACCAACTAGCAATCTTCCACACTCTTGTCCGGATCTTATTCGCGTCCTTCCGAACATACGCCTCGATGGAATGGCGCTTAGACTGGCCCATGAGCATCGTCTTAAGGTAGTTTCGATCTTCTTAGCTGCGATAGAAAGACTAAGATGTAGACGGAATAAGCAAGAACGAAACGAGCGAGCGACAGAGAGAGAGAGAGGGAAACTGTGTGCGCGTGTGCGTGCGTGTGCGTGTGCGTGTGTGTGTGTGTGGAACCTTCCCCCTTGGAAATGATTCTCATAGGCATAACGGTCTATCTCGCTCCAACGTACCATCTATTTTCATCTGACTCAAGTCGAACCGAGCACGGACGTACAACTCCGCGCTCGTAGTACCTATCCGCCACCACCCCCTTGTCACACTTTCGCTATCATCTCCACCTAAAAAGGTAGATTGGCCCAGGAACTAACGCGCTTTTTCATTGGCCCATATCGTCTACCAATCGTAAGCCTCGTTACAGCTTAGGATCACGTTGCACGCGCTTATATTGGGAGCCCCCGCTCGTTTCCCCGACAGAACGGCTCTCTAACGTAAGTGAATCACGTCGATTGTTCTCTTTGCCGGGAAAAATATATATACATCTTTTTTTTTTTTTTCTTTCCTTTCTTTCTTTCTTTCTTTTTCTTTCTTTTTATTTCTTTCTTTTTCTTTTTCTTTTTCTTTTTCTTTTTCCTCCTTCTTTTATTTGCTTTCCGAAAGAGTGTCAGATTATTTTTCTTCATTCTCGCAAAGTTTTCGAATTGTGAATAAGTATAACAGTTTAGTTCGTAGATTTTTTTCTCGAGAAAGAGAGAGAGAGAGAGAGAGAGAGAGAGAGAGAGAGAGAGAGAGAGAGAGATATTGAAAAAGATTTTTTGAAATAATGTCTTAGCGAGTACATACGTGCTATGCAGATTAGATTTTCATCATCGAATTTTCGCATTAACACTCGAAGACGTTGTTAACGTTCCCGTCATCTTTAAAGAAAAAAAAAAAAAGAAAAAAGAAAAAAAAAGAAAAGACAAAGATTCTCTACTCGAGAAAAAGATATTCATCGCAACCAAGAGACACACGGAGACGCTGGAAAACTTGGATCAATCAACCAGTTTGGAATATCTCCATCTTTTCGAAGTTTCGATCGCGCGCGCGAGAGAGAGAGAGAGAGAGAGAGAGAGAGAACGTAAAAAGCCTGAACGGGAAAGTGCGAATTACTCTACTTTTGTTTAACCGCAAAGGGGATTTTTTTTTTTTTTTTAATAGTGAACAAAAATCTAAAGGTGCTTTACGAAAAGGAAGACGATCGATTTTGCCGAACAATTGTGTGCTAATTGGATTCAGAGGTTTCATTTGTTGTTTTCGATAGTCGAATTCTATCTTTTGTGTGTGCTTTTTTTTTATATACATGATACGTATACCTGCACGTATATATTATATATATATATATATATATATATATATATATATATATATATATAAAATTTTTTTACGAAGATCGAAAAACACAGTGAAATGGGTTCGGTGCGACGACATTTGTGAAATCGTTCAAACGAAGGACTGATTTTTGTTAATGTTTCTCCGGATAATTCGATCGCTCATTTATTTATGCATAAATATATATATATATTTTTTTATTAATAATAGGTTTAGTGCTTTCACAAGTTTTTTTTTTTTTACTTTAACGAGCAAAATATCGCTTCAAAAGTTCTAATAGAATGTCTAAAATCTAATTCCCTCTTTCTCTCGATGATACCGTATAATGTCGGACTTATCGTTGCGGTATTCTACTGAAACGTGAATATACTCAAAAAGATAGTTAACGAATCGACGAATCAGAGACTTGATTCGTATATATAATCAGTGAAAACGTTAAATAATTAATAATAAACAAGTAAATAATTAATCATTTCGGGGTTTTTTTGGTTCGTCGAGGAAGAAAAAGAAAAGTTCGTTGCGAAGGAAGGAAGCTTTCGTCGGTAGCTACGCCATTTTGATGAAAATTGCGCGGCAAAATTTTAATCGTTCGTGATGGCACGTGATGCATTTCCTTTGTTTCTTTATTCTTTCGAAATCTATCCGCTGCGTTTCAATATTCGTATGCATATACGCATTTATACTATATGTTTGTATATATATATGTATGTTTTTTTTTGAACGTGATTTTATTTATTCGTTTATCGAGCGCAATGACGCGTTTATAATCGGTGACTTAGTTCATTGGTATTTCGTTGGAGAAGGCGGAGTTATTTTTGACTCGTTCCACTTGCTTTCTATTAAAACACGCGCGTCCGATATAAAAACATATGCACGTAATAGCTTAGGGTTATGACGGTATCTTTTCAAAGTGATTTCGAACGAACGAAAGTAGAGACGTGTGACGAAAAGGCACTCTCTCTCTCTCTCTCTCTCTCTCTCTCTCTCTCTCTCTCCTGCCCACCATCTTACATTCGTTTTTATAGCCTCGACGAATTTGATCATTTCATAATAGGATCTTTATTGTTTATCGTTTAGGGCCGCCCAGATCGTGCCGCCAGAAGTAGTCCGTCCGTCATCGAATACAGCGAGGAACGAGGATAACGAAGAAGGAAAACAAAAAAAAAAAAGAAAAATCCAAGCGAGCAGGCCTCTCCCTCTCCCTCTTGTAATAATAGAGGAAAAACGACGATAAGTGATAAAGAGTAATATCTTTCTTTCGAGTTTCGAAGTAATCGAAGTAATCGAGTTGATCGAGTAGTACCGGACCAAAAGAGAGTGATCCATCCAAGATGCCGAAGCCAAAGCCTCAGGAGGGAGAAGATCCTGATCCAACTCCCTATCTCTTTGTGTCCCTCGAACAAAAGAGAATCGATCAGACCAAACCATATGACGCTAAAAAGGCGTGCTGGGTACCCGACGAGAAGGAGGGTTATCTTCTCGGTGAAATCAAAGCTACCAAGGGTGATATCGTTTCCGTCGGATTACCAGGCGGCGAGGTTTGCATCATAGTTCTTCTTTTTTATTTACTTATTTCTTTTATTCTCACGTACGTACCCAGGTATCTCAATTCTCTCGGTAAATCGAATTACATCGGGTTCCTCGTATATTCGAAAGTTCGATAAGCGATTTTCTCGCACGTCGGGGTTTTTACTTTAACTCATCCCAGGTGTGTTATTTTATCACGTATTTTCGGTACTTACGGTACGGTTATTTCGATCGTCCAAATATAAACGTATATACTCGCATATATACGTTTGCTCGATGCGCGGATTGATTGAAAATAAAAAAAAAAAAGGACACACAGGGTTAAGCGTATGTGCGTCTCCGATGTCTGGTAAAAGTTGAAAATTAAAATGCGGTTTCGAGTTAACTTTTATTTATTCGTTTTCAATCGTCGACAGGAATCTTCGATGGATTTATCTGAAAGGAATTGAGAATGGGTGTGAAAGGGGGTTCCGTTAGGAAATGTAGGTACATACACGAGATTTATACTTTAAGAGATACGTAAAGATATTAAGCTCGTGTATGTGTACGCGCGTGTGTGCGCGTGTGCGTGCGTGTATGTACCTACATGTACGAGGAAGGCAAGCAAGCAAGCAAGCAAGCAAGCAAGCAAGCAAGCATGCCGGGGCTTAGCCGTATCAAGCTACTCCGTCTCTATTTTTGGAGAGAACAGAAATCGCTCGAAGCTTTTACGACCTTCTATCGCCGAACGCGCCAACATATCCGGCACTCTCTTTCTCTCTCTCTCTCTCTCTCTCTCTCTCTCTACGTTCTCTTTCTATCAACGAAAATAAATTGACGAGAGAAAATGAATTCTTCTTATAAGAAAAATAACCAGAAAAAAAAACAATCAAGAGAACGAAACGATACGTATATCCAATCGAAAACAGAAACAATAGGGATAATTTTATCACGGACAGTTAATAACAAAAAATTCCGTACGGATATCCGACTCTGCTTTCATTCTTTTTCCTTCATTATTATTATTATTATTATTATTATTATTATTATTGTTATTATTATTAAAATGTAGAGAAAACAATCTGTCGGTGGTGTGAAACGGATAGATGTTTGGATTAGAAACGATAAATATTGGATCGTAACTTCTTTAACTTGACGATGCTTGTCGAATAAATGAATAAATTCAATGCTGCGACTGACGGATGAAGAGGAAGAAGAGGTAGAAAAAAAAAAAAAAAACATTGAAAAAAGAAAAAAGAAAATGGGGAAAAGAGATGGACGAAGCGAAACGGAAGAAGTATGGTGTTACATAATGGTTCAGCAAACCCTGGCCCGTCGACACCTAAACGCTATTGTTAGCATAGCTAGCGACGATGGTAATAATAAATTGAAACGCCACTTCTCGAAACGCAGGTCAATATATTTTTAGAGCACTGTCAAAAGCTAAGCTAAGCTAAGCTAAGCTAAGCTAAGCTAAGCTAAGCTAGCTAGCCAGAGACAGACGGATAGAAAGAGAAAGAGATATGCTTTGCCGGATATACGGTCTCTCCGCGCATTTACGCAACGTGATCGAAAAGAGAGAGAGAGATAGAGAGAGAGAGGGAAAAAAATAAAAGAAGAAAAAAAAAAAAAATATATATATATATATATATATATATATATATATATATATATATATCATCGTCTTCCCTTCTCTTTCTATCGTAGAGCTTCGCGATCGACCACATTTATTTTAGTATCGACATTTCGAAGTTAGATCAGACTACGCGTTATCTTTATCGTACCACCCATAGTACTTTGCCAAGAACGATTGCAATCAATTACGAGTTTTGTCGAAACCTCGAAGTTTCTTTTATATTTGAAGCACACGTTGCGTATCGGCGCTTATGCGATATTAAATGATATTATAAGATTCGTTCAGAGAAAGATGAAAAAAAAAAAATAAAAAACAAGAAAAATTAAAAACGACAAACAACGGTGAACACTATTGAGTTAGTAGAGTAATTATTGAGAAATCAAAATTTCGTTGTTACCTCTCTTGGTGTTCCCGTTGTATATATTTATATGTATGTGTATGTACAAGGTTTACATAAAAGGCTGTGTACGTAAACCATGTATACGCTAACGATTAGAAAAGAAAAGCCTAAGGTAAAGAGGATTAAATTCGAGATATTTATTTACCAACGATTAATATATGAGTTACGAATTACCATTAAACACGGGCGCGCCCGCACAGACGAAACAGTTCCGCAAAGACCAGCTGTCCCAAGTGAACCCACCAAAATTTGAAAAATCCGAAGACATGGCGGATCTGACATTCCTGAACGAGGCTTCCGTATTGCACAATCTGAAACAACGTTATTACCACAAACTAATTTACGTAAGTCATAGTTTCATTTATAACGATATTAACCGGGTTTTTTTTCTTTTCTTTTCTCTCGTCCTCTCCTCCCCGCCCGCCTTTCCTCCCCTCTCTCTCTCTCTCTCTCTCTCTCTCTCTCTCTCTCGCACTCTTCCTGCCGCGTTGCTCTGGGGGATATACTACGATGACAGACGAGGGACTTCAAGAAGGATCAACTGCAACAAGTCAACCCGCCAAAATACGAGAAATGCGAGGACATGTCTAATCTGACCTACCTCAATGATGCCTCAGTACTGCACAACTTAAAACAACGTTACTACGCCCAACTCATCTACGTAAGACTACAGACCCCAAGGAGAACGATTGACTCCGCTTATCCGTGGAGTGAAACCTTTTTTCGTTTACATCTTTGGCTTCCTGATTTTCTCTCTCTAAAAAAAAAAAAAAAAAAATTACACGACAAAAAAAAATATCTTCTTAAGATATTTTTCTTTCCCTCTAACAACGTTCTCGGCTCGATAATACGATAATATTTATCGTCTTCTTAATTCTTCTCCCCTTTATCTTGGATGTGTTTGTAAAAAAAGATAAAAAAAAACACAAAAACGATAGAACGAAACGTCGTTACAAAAGCACTACAACGTGCCATGACGTTTAACGATTCCAGAAGAATCGTTTTCTCATAACATTCGGCAAACGACATTAAGACTTGTCGCCGATGTTAACCCTCAACCCCTCCCCCACCGATTCTAATCTCGACGATTTTCTCTACAAAAAAATCGTTTCACGTTATCATCTCATCTCATCTCTCCAGATACTTCTGAAGTTCTCATCTTCATTTTGTTTATTTTTTATTTTTATTTTTTTTTTGCGATTGATACGCCTGATTTGCGTTGTTTTTTTTTTCTCTCACCCACGTTCTCTTTCTCCTTTTTTTATTTATTTTCTTTTTTTTTTTTGGTTTACCTTCGTGGCTTGCATACGTTCCACGACAGGATCCATCGTTCGACGATGTTGTTTTCTATGGTCAAACTCTCGTCTCGAGACACGAGATGTTTTTTTTCTCTTTTTTTTTTTCTTGTCATTAATAAAAGAAAAGGTTTGGATCGTTCTACATTTCCCTTCTTTTTAAAATATAATTTCTCTTGAATTTCTATGCAATAATAGCAGCAGTGTGAGACCGCAGACCGGCCAACCACCAATGGGGAATTATTGATCTCTATTTATTTGTGCATTTTCTACGTGCTCCTTTTCCTTTTCTCTTTGTTGTTGTTGTTGTTGTTGTTGTTGTTGTTGTTAATGATACCTGTGCTTTCTCCAAATAATTATTATTACGTATATAAATTTATACGTGTGTGCATATATCGTTTTCCAGACGTATTCTGGCCTGTTCTGCGTTGCCATTAACCCTTACAAAAGATTCCCCGTCTATACTCAAAGGTGCGCAAAATTATATCGCGGTAAAAGGCGCAATGAAGTACCGCCCCATATCTTCGCCATTTCCGACGGTGCTTACGTCAACATGTTAACCAGTAAGTTTATATAAAGATCAAAAAATTATTCGGACGAAAAAATCGTTCCTTATCGTTTCTTTTCTTTCTCCACAGACAGCGAGAATCAGTCCATGTTGATTACCGGTGAATCTGGTGCTGGTAAAACTGAAAACACGAAAAAAGTAATTGCTTACTTCGCTACTGTTGGTGCTTCGACAAAGAAAGCCGACGATGCATCCCAAAAGAAGGGCTCTCTCGAGGATCAAGTAGTCCAGACTAATCCCGTATTAGAAGCCTTTGGTAATGCCAAGACCGTCCGTAATGACAACTCCTCGCGTTTCGTAAGTTTATCCACATTATTCGTTCGTTAACGATATCTTATTCTTATTCTCTTTATAAAATTTCGTTTACTCGAAATATCATTTATAAACGTACGATTGTTCGTACCGATAAAACTTGAAGAAATGAAACTTGGTGAAAGCGAACCGTTGAACGCTCATCGATTAGGTATAATTAATCGTAATCGGTGTTCTTCACGTTTAGGGTAAATTCATTCGTATTCACTTCGGTCCCTCCGGAAAATTGGCCGGTGCTGATATCGAGACTTGTAAGTAGAATCAATTCAAAAAACAAAAGGATAATCGATCGTTCGCGTATAAATTCGATAATTCCGATGATCGACAGATCTATTGGAGAAGGCTCGTGTCATCTCTCAGCAGGCTTTAGAACGTTCCTATCACATCTTCTACCAAATGATGTCTGGATCTGTGAAAGGGTTAAAGGGTAAGAAAATTTTTGGAAAGAAAACCAAAACAAAAAAAAAAAAAAAATAATAGGATAATATTCAAATAGAACGACTATAACCTGATGGTCCCGATTTAAAAAGAATTAATCTTCTTATCGTTCTATCCGTTATAAGTTATATTTATTTGGGAAATATCAGGTGATGGCCGTTACGAATTTATTACAAATTTCTTATGTCAGGTATTATATTATACGATAATGTCCCCTCTCCTTGACGATAATATTATATTAATAATAGGAACTAACGGTTATCGAAGGTTAAGGTCGTTATTAGGACAATCTTATCGTTATTATCGTGTTAATCGTGATGTCGCAAAAACGAAGGATCTCCAGAGAACGTGTACAGATCGACGATATATACCGATCCCTGGATAATAATAACGTATCGATTTAATATTTGTGGACTATTATATCTCATTTAGATATCGATCGATAACGACTATCGAGGAACGACAATAACGAATCTTACGATTCGGGTTTCTTCGGGGTCATCGTTATTTATTGTGTTCATTTGACGTATTATCTTTGACCATCCTCCTTCCATACAGACATGTGCTGTTTGACGGACAACGTTCACGATTACCACTTCATCTCTCAGGGCAAGACCACTATTCCGAACGTTGACGACGGCGAGGAATTGCAACTTACCGACGTAAGAACCTGCACCTGACGAAGATGTCGCAGGGTCTCGCCTGCGCCTTTTCTTATCGCCTCGATTATTTTTTTTTCTCTCTCTCTCTCTCTCTCTCTCTCTGTTTTTCTCTTTCACGTTGTCTTGTTCCGTTTTTTCTTTTTCTTTCTCTCTCTCTCTCTCTCTCTTTTTTTCTTTTTTTTTTCCTCTCTTTTGTTTTCTTCGACATGGTTGTTCCTAATTGTATCCATTAATCGTCGTCATCGAAAAGATTTCGCCAAATGATTCAACGAAATTTTGGAAATCTTTTTGATATTGATATCCTTGGCGTTGATATATCACGATTAATGTGCGAATAGAAACGATGTTCTTAGAATAGAAATAACGTGGCATCGGTGTTTTTATGAGAGGATGTGTGTTTCGTATTTTAACGATGTCCACCATAGGCAAAGGACACTGTGTTATATGGCACCATTCTCTAAAAGGACAATGGATTACTTGGCTGGAGATACGATTGTTACGTTGTAATAGCATTGAGACACTTTTTATAGACGTCATGAACCAATCGAAAAAACTTTTACTTATAATACGTTCGCACAATTACGACGAGAATGAAATAATAATTCGATAAAGATTGATCGTCACGCGATACTCGTATTACTCGTATACGCGAGGACAACATTTCTTTGAAACATTTCTTTGAAACATTCCTCGTAGTTTGGAACGTAATAAAAGTAAAGTTTTTTCTATACGTGATAATACCCCAAAAACGGGTCTGACCTTTTAGCCCCCACCCCCACCCCCCACCCCCGTATATATATTTATATATATATAAGGAGATCTTCGACTACGAGATCGTCGAAGGCTTTGTAGATAAACCCCTTTGTAGATATTCCTGATGTAGTAGTTTGGTTTCCCCTAGAAGGAAAGCCACTAGGGAACACGTGGTCTCCGTCGTTTGTGATTTCTCTAACACCTGCATGTTTTTTTTTTTTTTTTTTTTTTTTTTTTTTTTCTTTTTCTTCCGACACTTGTAGAGATGTTGCTGCTGTCCAACAACATCCACGACTACTACTTTGTGTCACAAGGGAAGACGACTATTCCTGGTCTCGATGACGGCGAGGAACTTTTGATTACCGACGTAAGTGCATGCGATTCTAATCATCTTATCCAATGCAATCGACCACCTTTCATCCTGGAAGAATAGCTGATTCAGGATTCGTTCAATAATAATAATAATATATATGTATATATTTTTATTATTATTATAATCATCATTATTTTCAATGATTTTCTCTTATCGCCTTGTGTTTACTCAATTTGCTTAATCTTTTGCTACGTGTTTTCATTTTATTTATTATGTAGGATCTGTCTCTATGTCTGTCCGCTGCCTGCCTCTTTTTATCTATCTATCTATCTATCTATCTATCTATCTATCTATCTATCTATCTATCTGTCTGTCTATCTTTCTTTACTCTCTTTTCGTGTACTCTCTTTCAGCTCTATCGTTCTATGTGCCTACACCTCATAAAAAAGATTTTTTATTATAATCATCGACATTTTTACAGCTACATTAGAGTGGACACTGGGAACTTTGATACTTTTTACTGTACTTTCAGTTTCTCTCCTACTTCTACTCTTCTTCTTCTACTTCTTCTTCTTCTCTTTTTCTTCTTCTTCTTCTCTTTTTTTTCGTCTTTCATTTTTTGCCTATCTGTCTATTGCTTTTGTTTGTTCTTTTTTTCAGCGATTATATTTTATCATTACACGTAAACCATACGCCGTGTATTATTCGTAACGTAAAGAACTTTCGGATAATGTCACGGACATAGATACTTCCTTTTTAAAGTTCTTCACGTTTGATATGTACGTTTACGAGCGCTCTATCGTTTTTTTCTTCTTCTTCTTCTTCTTCTTCTTCTTTGTTTTTTTTTTCTATTCTTTACCGTTTCTTTCGAAGAAGAAACGAACGATGATTAGTGCTCGTAAAGATGCCGTACATAAAATAGGGGATATCGTATAATACAGAAATGACCTTCCTGAGCAACCGGATTGGAGACTACTGGTTTATTAGCCAGGGTAAGACAAGAATTCCGGGAGTCAACGACGCCTCTGACATGGAAGATACGGACGTAAGTCCATCCCCCAAAGGTACCTGCGATTCTCACCAAAGTTCATGTCGCCTTGATCATCCATTCTTCTTCTATTTTCTTTCTTTTCTTTTCTTTTCTTTTTTTTTTTTTTTCGATCGTCATATCAGAGTAAGAAAACTCGGACGTGTACGATTAAAAATGCGACACAGGATTTCCATTAAGTCAGATAACATTTGAAATGTATTTGTTCGATACATATGTTTAGCCTATATTCGAAATTACGTTTATTAAGAATACGAAGCATCGATAATTAAATTCTTTTCTTTTTTTTTTTTGGATTATCGTTTGTTATACTTTTGTTAATCGTTCGACAATTTTGTTCGCGGTTGATCTCTCTCTCTCTCTCTCTCTTTTCTTCCGTATGTATGTACATATTTTTTGTAGAAAATATTTTAATCATAGTGACTTTTTTTATTTGTTTTTCGTAATCAAGGTGGCGTGAAATCTGGATGAAGATTCGACAGGGACCATCCCCTCGCTCCCCCGCTTGCAAAAGCTGCTTGCCGGCGCAATCGGGGTGCGGGGAGATTGGGGGACGTTGGAGGCTAGGAAAGTAATAATGACAAAAAAAAAAAAAAAATAACACAAAAAAAAAAACGAAACAAAAAGGAAGGAATCATCCCCCAACTTGCTCGCTCCCCGATCAGCATTGTCACTCACCTTGTATAATTATTTATCGTCGTCCTCGGCAGCCGTTTCTCGTAGGGATTTTTCATATCGTTTAGGAACTTTTATATATACATATATACCTATGCATATATATGTGTATGTATGTATATATGTATGTATGTATGTAGGATGGAGGGAATGAAAAAAAAAGGGAAAACAAAGAAAGGATTCAACTAGGAAAGTGAATGTTTTGTTTTCATTATACAAATTGTTCATCTTCTTCGTAATGCTTCGCAGAAATGTGTTTCTTATCCAACAACATATACGACTATTACAACGTCTCTCAAGGAAAAATCACGATCCCCAACGTCGACGATGGCGAGGAATGTGTACTTACTGATGTAAGTTCAATCTAAAAACAAAAAAAAAAAAAATAGAAGGAATATCTTCGATCTTTAATATATATCTTTTATCCTATTTCTTCTATTCCCCATATTTTTATCGTTGATTTTTCCATTTCTGTAGAAATGTGTACCCTTGAGAATCCTCCTTATTAAATCCGATCACTTTATCGTACTATGTTGATCGTAGCGATCGATCGTCTCGCGATCGATGATCTGTTTTTCGTAGAAATTACGACAAATTGGTTTTTTTTTTTTTTTGTAGTACCCTCTATAATAAATGTGATTAAGTAACGGAAAGTATCAATTAGAAATTGGTGTTCCGACGTATAAACCATTTTTCTGATTTCTTACTTTCTCTAATCATATATTAGATTATCTTTGATTCCTTTGTTTCCCCCCACCTCCCCCCCCCGATTAGAAACCAGTACTTTGACCTGGAGAGTTGATATCGGAATGATATTCTTTTCTTACGTGATCATTTTGCAAAATAAATTCTTTGAATCTAAACGAGTGCCTCAATATCGTTTCGTTAGAATTTTTATTGAAAAGTGGTCATGTCGAAAAAAAAAAAGAAAAAGAAAAGAAAAAGGAATAGAGTATCATTCTTATTCTTATTATACGAAAAAGACTCTCTCGTTCTAACATGTAGTTAATTCTTTGATTTGTTATCCTACTCTGTTGAATTATAATGTCCAACGTATGATCTCAGTTTTGGACCACGTTGAACTCCAGTATCTTCCAAGACGTGGAATACTATCTGTCTTTCTCTCTCTCTCTCTCTCTCTCTCTCTCTCTCTCTCTCTCTTTCATCACTTAGACCTAGAGAAAGCACAAAGGACGGCGGAAAATGTAGCCGAGGAAGCAACCTTCAACAGGCAATCTCCTCTTTCTCTCTATCTATCTATCTATCTTTTTTAGTTAGGCTCTCACTAGGGACCAAAACTATTCTCCCTTTTTCACTTTCTCTCTTTCAATACGAGAGAAAGCTCTGGCGAAAGTCATTACGTGAGAATAATAATCGTTTGTAAACGATTATTTCATTATTTTCTATCTTTGCTTGCATACTGTTTTTCTTCTTTCTAATTGTTATTATTATTATTATTATTATTATTGTTGTTGTTGCTGTCGTTGTTCGGTGTTTTTTTTCTCCTTTTTATTTTTTTTTTTTTGGAAATATTAAGGTAAACATTTACGGTCAAGTAGCACTTTTATCAAAGCGTCTATTGTCTTTTGCTTTTTGTCATTATCCCGATTGAGATTCAAGCTTAGGGAAGAAGCGGCTACACGACACGAGCTCGGCTTCAGCTTCAGCAATTTTTTTTTTTTTCTTTCTTTTTCTATCCGTTCATATCTTTTCTTCTTCTTCTTCTTCTTCTTCTTCTTCTTCTTCCTCTTCTTCTTATTCTTTTTCTTTGCTATAGTTTGAGCAACGCTTCTTTTTCATGTCGCTTCTATGAAGATTTATTTATTTCTACGACAAGATCGCTTACACGACGATACTCCGTGATACGTCAAAGTAATAGAAAAAGTAACTTGGTCGAGATATCTTTTCTTTTTCTTTTTTTTTTAATTGTATTCGAATTTAAATTTACTTTGACGTTTAACGAATAACGTCGATTGTCTCTCGTCCTTGTGTGCTTTTATTGTTTTATTAATCGAGCTACCGCTAATAAAAAGCCTAAAAGTTAACAAGCAAATATATATATATATACACACACACACACACATATATATATATATATATATTTGATGAGATAATTATCTTCACGTCGGGAATGTTTGTTTATTTCGAACAGTTATTTAGGATTGTTCTCTCGTAAAATATTCCAAGTTTATAATATCGATCAGAACAACATTCCCGTCGTGATAAAAATTTCAGATTATTTCTGACAATAAACGTAACATTTTTCGTGTCTGTAGCAAGCCTTTGACGTGTTGGGCTTCACGCAAGAGGAAAAGGATAACATCTACAAGATCACTGCCGCCGTCATGCACATGGGTGGTATGAAGTTCAAACAAAGGGGTCGTGAAGAACAGGCCGAAGCTGACGGTACAGAGGTACGAGAAGAAAATATTTAAATACTTTCAGGAATAAAGTTCGACGATCGTTTTTCTTTTCTCTTCCGAGCGATTCTAAGCGATGTTTACGAGTTTCCACGTTTATCTCGCATAAATTTTTTGATGAAAAATTCGCGATAATATATACGAGATATATTTTCTATATCGTAGGAAGGTGAAAGAGTCGCGAAACTTCTTGGTTGCGACTGTGCCGATCTTTACAAGAACTTGTTGAAACCAAGGATCAAGGTCGGAAACGAGTTCGTCACCCAAGGTCGTAACAAAGATCAAGTAGCCTATTCCGTAGGCGCTATGTCGAAAGCTATGTTCGACAGATTATTCAAATGGTTGGTGAAGAAGTGTAACGAGACCCTCGACACTCAACAAAAGAGACAACATTTTATCGGTGTACTAGATATTGCCGGTTTTGAGATTTTCGACGTAAGTATTATTCCATGACAATTCGATATCCTTTAAAGGATCGTTTTAATAACGATTAAAATGTTAAACCAATCGACGACGACGACTTTGTTATTCTCGATTAAAATTCGATGCTCATTTATGAGGCAAGAATTTTTACAATTGACATTTCCATTTTTTCTTTTTTGTACGTTCGTCGATTAAAAAGTCGTCGACGCTTTGGGGAGATAATAATAATTCAACATACATCTGATTATTATACACATAAGATATTTTCGGAACATCGATTTCTCTCTTACTCTTTCTCATCTTTTTTTTTTTTTTTTTTTTTTTTTTTTATTTATTTATACATACACATAAGTAAATAATTGCGATTCGATGTTCGATTATAAGACACAACAACTCGACTCTTATTGATTGACATACTCGTAGCAATGAAAAAGTATAACAGGACTATCCCGAGATAAAAACGAATAGAGAAGGAAATGGTATTTCGCATATCGTTCAACACACACACATATATATATATCTCTTCGATCACACGATTTATAAACAATTGATGATTCTCAAATGGTAATTCTACCCTGCTGACCCCGTAAATTCATTTCGCCCTTTAGTACAATGGTTTCGAACAACTCTGCATCAACTTCACCAACGAGAAATTGCAACAATTCTTCAACCATCACATGTTCGTACTAGAGCAAGAGGAATATAAAAAGGAAGGAATCGTATGGCAGTTCATTGACTTTGGAATGGACTTGCTAGCTTGTATCGAGCTAATCGAGAAGGTAGCCTCTTTTGAGGGACCACCCCGACATCTCCCCAACCCCCCCCCCAAAAAAAAACAAAAACAAAAAAAGAGAAAAATATGTTCTTCTTCGATTTATCTCTGGACAATATCCCGAATGTGTTTTCTTACAAATATGTTCCACCATTTAGATGGAATTATAGTGATCTTCTTTTCCTCACAATCGTACCCTTTATTTCTCATCGATCTTTGCCTTTCTTCTCCGATCATTGTATTTTTTTTTTTTTTTTCTTTAACCATAGGCATGAATCATTATCGATGGATCTTCCAAAGACGACATCTCTTCTCAGTAGATAGTTATATAATTTTTTTTTTATTTTAGAGAAATATTTCAAATGCGACGGATTAAATCAAATATCGACATTGAATATTCTCTAATACGTATCAAACTTCATGATACTATTTATGACAGTGTTCATTGTTTTCTCCATATTTGAAGTATTTAGCCCCCCCCCTCTGCCCTCCAACAACCCCTAGTAGAAGAGTGTTGATTTATTTTTTGTTTATTCTTAGATGAGTTTGACCTCTCGGACACGTTTACCCCCTTGATTTTTAGTTAGAAAGCATGGTGAGTCTCCGAACAAAGTGTTTTATTTCTCATAAGGATTCTCCCCCCCTACTTCCATTTGGTATTTTCTAATCTCGAAGAAATATATATATATATTTCTTTCTCTCTCTCTCTCTCTCTCTCTCTTGCTCTCTCTCAACGTTCTGGATAATTGCGGTCAGCGAAGAAGTCGATAGGTAATGACAAGTGTGTACGTGTATATACGTACTTTGTATATAAATCTTATAACGAATGCAGAAACAGTGGACCTCATGTAGAAAGTATTAACAATGTATTTAAACAAAAAAACAAAAAAAAACAAGTATAAAAATACTTGTTCAACCGTCCATAAAGGAACAAGAGACGGTCTAGATTACTTGTAGTCTGACAATTTGGATTTGTTCGTAAACTACATTTGCATTGGTAGTTGACAATAGACTAATACATTTCCAGTAGATGTATTTTAATAGAAATACGTTTTTCTGTGATAAGCCGAAAAAAAAAAAATAAAACAAGAGAAACGAACTTTGTATGACAATAATCATTCGTAAACGCGAAGCACGACAAATTTCTACTCGTGCCAAGTGATTGATCATTATGTTTTGTAGAAATGAGATATTATAAGTATAATAATAATCTCATCGGCGAAAATTAATATCGTAAACGAATAGAGAAATTAAGGAATGATCGAAGATTGGGCCTGTTTAATCAACTTTGATTCCTCTGACTCAAAAAAAAAAAAAAAAAAAAAAGCATGCGTCTATATTTCTTGCTCGAACAGTTCAACAGCTTCGAGCAACTCTGTATCAACTTCACCAACGAGAAGCTTCAACAATTCTTCAACCACCACATGTTCGTCCTCGAACAAGAAGAATACACTAAGGAGGGCATTCAATGGGAGTTCATAGACTTTGGCATGGATCTCCTCGCATGTATCGAATTGATTGAGAAGGTATCAAGATGACAAAAACAAAAGTACCAAATACCAAAAAAAAAAAAAAAAACAAAAAAAAAATACAAAAAATAGAGCAACAACAAAATACTGCAATCGAATCCATCTCCAAGGAAAGAGAATATGGATCAATTTATCCGTGAACAAATTTCCTCACGGAGAGCTGCATAATTTTTCTAATTTTTCTTTTCTTTTGTCATTAATTAACACGCTTTTCGATTGACAGCAAAAGTGATCGTCCACTGTTTTCTTGTCTACGTCGTCAAACCCCTTGTTTTTCTTTTCCATCCTCCGCCTATCTGCGATACTTTTTCCATTGTTCTCTCTCTCTTTTTTTCTTTTTTTTTTTTCCCTTTCGATCTCGTCACGCTGCTTAGCCGGTTCCCTTAGTTTACTCTCCATCGGCGGATCAACGGGCGAGGTACATCTTCGTCGAGTCGTCCCGCAAACGCTTTGACTTTTTCATCCCGCGATTCGATCCATTTGTTATGGAAAAAAAAACAAACAAACAAACAAACAAAAAAAAAGAAACACGAAACAAAAAAAAAATGTCTCTCGTACACATGGCCAAACGAAACATCGAAACACTAGGCTGTTATATCATTTCCATCTATTCTTGTTTTTTTTCTTTTTTTTTTAATTTTTTTTTTCTTCTTATTCTCCCCCCCCCCCTCACAACAATATCCACACCGAAAGGAAAAAATGGCATGCAATTATAATGATTGTTCTTTTTCTTCCTGTGTTTCTCTTTTTCGTTTTCACTTCTCACTTCCCCGTGCATCAATCGATCGATCAATCAATCAATCGATCGATCAATCGTCCGTCCGCCCGTTCGTTCGATCGATCGATCAACGACGCACATCCCGCACGTACCGCACACAAAAATGCGCGCATGCAACGACGAAATGGTCCGCCGAAAAAAAAAACAAAACAAAACAAAAACAAACAAACACGCGCGCACGCACGCACGCACGCACAAAATACAGTTCAATGGCTTTGAGCAACTCTGCATCAACTTCACCAACGAGAAGCTACAACAGTTCTTCAATCATCACATGTTCGTGCTAGAGCAAGAGGAATACAAGAAGGAGGGCATCGATTGGGAATTTATTGATTTTGGAATGGATTTGGCAGCTTGTATTGAGCTCATCGAAAAGGTATTGGCCAATAATTAATAATTATAAAGCAAAGGCATCTTTCATCGAGTAAAGACGTAATGTCGGCAAAAGTAAAGTCTTGGAAGGTAAACGAGGACGACGATGGACGATGATTCGTGCCAACGTGGATGACAACGACGATGACAACGGTGATGATTATAATTACGATTGTCAGCAACGAGAGAGGAAAATAACAAAAAAAAAAAAAGGGATCGTGGATAGAGAAATATGAGAATTTCCTGATCGGTCCAATTCTGTTTTGCTAAAGTAGTAGTACATTTATTGGCCATTTGTTGTTTGTCTTCTTCCCTATTCGACGATAATCTTTAGAACACGATATCGTCGAATCAATAAGGTACCTAGTACGAGTACCCGATCATTGTCTACCCCCTTATGCGCAACAACCCCCTAGAAACCCACATTATAAACATGTGTTTTTTTTTTCTCGATACTCGTGGTAAAAAAAAAATAACGAAAAACAAATTACTCGAGAAAAGGCAGCATTTGCATGGAAATTATGTCGACGTACGAATCTATAAGAAGGCTCTCTCTTTGTCGTACCGTTTCGTTTCCTTCTTCTATTTTCGTCTATACGTCCACACACACACACACACAAACACACATATATATATATATATATAATATCTATATACCTATTTAATTAGCAAATACGAGATTCTTCAAAGGGATAATATATCTCCAACTATCTCATATTTGATACTTCCTTGTGATAATAAGTGATCGAAACGTAATCGTGTTATAGTATAATAATATCATTCGACGCGATTAATAGTCGCTTTTTTTATTTCATCTACATACATGAATACATAAATACACACGTACATACACATAATGCATATACGTATACGTGTATCCATCATCTCTATGTCGACGGAAAAAACATTTTGAAAGGTATTAATCGTTTCAATTTGTTGTAACCGTCACCCGTCCTATCCCGATTGCAACCCTTTAAAAACTTGCATAATACCTGTGCATAATCTGTGTCTATCTTCTTCTTTCTCATTCATATACTTTATTTCCCCTCCCTCCCTCCCTCCAGCGACCACCGTCTGTCCATATATCCTCCAAAGGAAAACGAAAATATGACGAGAATCATGATAAGCAGCATTAATGACGGCTGTTGTTTATGCCTTTCTTTTCTGTTCTCCGCTTTACCCTTCCGCGCGCAACCCCCCTTGGTCGAGCAGTTCAACAGTTTTGAGCAGCTCTGCATCAACTTCACCAACGAGAAATTGCAACAATTCTTCAACCATCACATGTTCATTCTCGAGCAAGAAGAATATACAAGGGAGGGAATCGAATGGACTTTCATTGACTTTGGGATGGATCTCCAGCAGACGATCGATCTTATAGAGAAGGTATTTCCGAGCCGAGCTTTCACAGGACTGGGGCAAAAAAAAAAATAAAAAGACAAGTTTTGGCACGACAAACGTTTTATCAAAAAAAAAAAAAAAAAAAAAAAAACAACGTGATCGGTCGCGCGATCGATCGGTGTGAAGGATCGAAGGATGATGGAATTATGGGATATACGAATGGCTGCTCGAGCATGTGGAAATTATATTAGACTTTATTGCTCGATCGTGACTAACCCAACTACTATACTTTCCCAGGATACTTACATTTCCAATTATCTATGTGTCTCCATCCCTTTCATCATTTTATCATCGTCTCTTTCATTCGCGCGTTCTATCGACGATGGTCATAGACTTGATCTGTTCAAAATTTATTAAAAAAAAAAAAAAAAAAGAAAGAAAAAAAGCTTTATCATACTGGAAATAAATATTTCAAGCAAGCGTTGTCTATCGACCGTTCGAGATAACACGCGCGTTTCATTTCTTTCGAGATATCGTATTCGCAAAACGAATTGGAAAAAAAAATACAAAAAAAAAAGATAAAAAAGCTTTGCACGTGAACAAAGAAACACTACTATCGGAGATCCTGATTATCCCACAAGGAAGGAAAAAAAAAAAAAAAGAAAAGGACGAGAAGTCCAAACGAGAAACCAATGCGTTTGTCCTCTACTTCTGACGACAATCGATTTGGACTTTTTCAACCCTTTTTCTAGTTTGTTCTGTTTTCTTTTTTTCTTTCATCCGTTTGTGCGTGTTCGCTTCTTCTCCTTCTTCTCCTCCTTCTTCTTCTTCTTCTGCTTCTTCTTCATCCTCGGATGATGCAGTACAACAGTTTCGAGCAACTCTGCATCAACTTTACGAACGAAAAACTACAGCAATACTTCAATCATCATATGTTCATCCTGGAACAAGAGGAATACGAACGCGAGGGTATTCCTTGGACTTTTATCGATTTTGGTATGGACTTGCAGTCGACGATCGATCTGATCGAAAAGGTAAAGCCGAGAGAGAGGATTTTCTCTCTGTTGCGCCGCGAGCGTCTCTCTAACTCGACTCGCGAGAGCAAAAGGAAAAAAAAAAAAAAAAAAAAAAAAAAAAAGAAAAAAAAAAAAAAAAAAAATTTGCTGCGACTATACCATCGCTTGCTTCGACGCATAACGTTTTTTCTTTCTTTTTTTCTTTTTTGTTTTTTATTTATCTCTCTATTTTTTTTTTTTTTTTAATGTGTTTACGCCTGCGTGTTTTGTCATTGTTTTATCTGTGTGTGCACATGTTTATATCTACATATACCCGTTATCGCCTTTGTCCAGTGGAAAGAAGAACACGATGATAACTATTCGAAGAGAATTTATTACGTTTGAAATTTTTCAAAGAAAATGTAATATCCGTATCGAATAGTATCATTTATTATTATTATTATTATTATTATAGTAAATTAAAAGACAAAAAAAAATATATATATATAATAAAGCAAATCTACTAAGAGTAGCGTTTTTTTTGTTTGTTTGTTTTCAGTATCGAACAATTAAACAATTAAACCGAGAAATGATCGTGTTAACTTTTTCAATAAAATATAATTGCTTATCGGCAGAAATAGATATTATTTGATTATTGAATATATCGAGGATAAAACTTTTCCACGCGTGTAATTTTGCATAAAACGCTACTCTTGGTTATCATCGTACGTCACCGAAATCGTTTTATTAATCTTTTTCTTTTTCTCTGTTGTTTCTTTTTTTTATTATCGCGTCCATTCGGACGATAGCCTATGGGTATCCTCTCGATTCTCGAAGAAGAGTCTATGTTCCCCAAGGCCACGGATAAGACCTTCGAAGAAAAATTGAACAACAATCACTTGGGCAAGAGTCCGAACTTCTTGAAACCGAAACCACCTAAACCTGGTCAACAAGCGGCTCACTTTGCCATTGGACATTACGCCGGCAACGTACGTTCTCTTAATTATTCTACTTACTCAATTATTAATAATAATTATCTACAGGGTGTCTCGGGACAGGTGGAAGGAATGAAAGAATGTTATTTCGCGTTTAAGATTAATTTTTTTTTTTTTTTCGTACAGAATCACCTCCTTTACCACCCGTATTACACCAATTCCTAGATGGACAATCTGTATATTAATTTATCGAAAGAAATAATGAAAAAAGTATATATATATATATGTGTGTGTGTGTGTGTGTTCAGGTACCCTACAACATCACTGGCTGGCTAGAAAAGAACAAGGACCCTCTGAACGATTCGGTTGTCGACCAATACAAAAAATCAAGCAACAAATTGCTCGTTGAAATCTTTGCCGATCATCCAGGTCAATCTGGTGATGCCGGTGGCGGCGGTGGCGGTGGTGCCAAGGGTGGACGTGGTAAGAAGGGTGGCGGTTTCTCCACCGTCTCATCGTCCTACAGGGAACAGTTGAACAACTTGATGACCACGCTAAGGGCAACTCAGCCTCACTTCGTCCGTTGCATCATCCCCAATGAAATGAAACAGCCAGGTGTCATCGATTCTTACCTGGTCATGCATCAGTTAACTTGTAACGGTGTACTTGAAGGCATTCGTATCTGTCGTAAAGGATTCCCCAACAGGATGGTTTATCCTGACTTCAAATTGCGGTAAGCACTTTTTGTTTTCAATCGTTCGGCTATACAACAGGACATATATAATTTAAAAACGTTAAAGTCTCTTAGAATCTTATTGAAAAATATCCTCTTGGGATATTCTTCGATAATGATCGATTATTTTATTCGATACAAATTGACGTATTTTAGCTCCTACTGCGATATCATAGTTCAGGCCCCCAACAAGTTAAACCATTAACTTAATCATATATATATATATATATATATTAGTTTAGGACAAATGTTATCATGGCTGTTTTGAAACAATGATTCGTTGACAAAGTAATACAAATTTTATCTTGTGACCGTACAGTTACATGATCTTAGCCCCGGCTGCTATGGCAGCCCAAAAAGATCCAAAGGTGGCTGCCGCAAAATGTTTCGAAGAAATTGGTCTAGATCCAGAGAGCTACAGGATCGGTCATACAAAGGCTAGTTGATTGATTGAACCCCAAAAGATATATTTTGATGATTTTACAAAAGTAATAATTACGGATAAATATTTTTCCAAAGTATCCCAAATAAATATTGACCTATGTATCCGAATATGATATTAACGAACGGAATCTTGATTGGGAATTTGGAAAAATATTTTATTGTTGAGCACGATGGTGTATGTCCTTGAAAAAAAAAAAAAAAAAAAAAATCACTTGAAAGTCCATGGTAGTGAATTGAGAAAACCCGTTTGAAAATTACCCGAATATGTAGATTTATGATTGTGTGATCGACGTTATTACACTTATCCCAGTGAGAACCGTTCCAATAGAATAGATGAGTAGTCCCCGATGACAATTCCGAGAAAAAACGAAGTCAACGAAATCTTAACGTCCTTCTTTTTTGTTTTTTTTTTTTTTTGATTGTTATACCCGTGTGTGACCCCTTGCAATCAATATTGATTTTGATCGAAGTATAACGACGCGACGATGGTGCGAGGTAGGCAAACGATTGGTCCAACGAGCAAAAAAAGGGGAATGTAAAAGCCGAGGAAGGAGATGGAACTTAGGAATTTGGAGATATAAAATCCGTGAAAGTTGTGTTACCCTCGTATTAATTCTTCCATGCACCTGTTTGTTTCCTCCCCTACCCCCCTCTGCCCCCGTTCAACCCTAAACCTTAGGTACAAGATCTTGGCACCAGCGGCTGTTGATAAATGCGGCGGAGATCCAAAGAAGGCTGCCGCGGCTATATTGGAGGGATCTGGTCTTGATCCTGATCAATACCGTCTTGGACATACCAAGGCACGTTATCCTTGCGCAAACGAGACGACGATGACGACTGTGGTCTCGTTTGTATCCGAGAATTTTGATCGATATTTCTAACGATTGATGCGTTAATGCGATAATAAATACGAGTCAACGACGATTTCTATTTAATTTCTCGACGATAAATGTCGAGACGAGTTCGAACGAAGGAATAATCCCTCTCGATTATTTTATCTATAAATAAATAAAATTTAAGTTGTTCTCGCAAAATGGCATGATCATATTCCAACTGTGCCAAATAAATTAATGAAATATTTCGTAAGTTAATACGCGCCGCCTTCGTTACGGTGATGAACTTTCGTCGATCGGTGTTGGCTCGTACGAAACGATCGGACTCGGCGAGTGTTAAGGATTAAGTAATTAATGAACGAATAACAAACAACCTGCCTCTCTCTCTCTCTCTCTCTCTCTCTCTTTCCCTCTTTAGTGATTGTCCTATCAATACGTAACAACAAAAGGTTGATGCAGATTTTCGAGAGAACGAAATTTTTCTTTTTCTTCTTTAATGATTTTGCCGAAGTACACAACTTCCGCACGATTATCGTTCCTTCGTTGATCGTCGTTTCGAGTGCGTTCTCTCGAAAATGACGCGATCCCGTTGATCCAATTAATTGAAAAAAAAAAAAAAAAAAAAAAAAAATTGAAATATATCCTCACAAACGGCAATGAGACGCCGTGAGATAAATTGCTCTAACCTATTTTTTTTTTCTTTTCTTTTCTTTTTGTGATAATTTTGGTTTGTTCCGTACCCGTACCTGACTATCCAAACCGCCAATAAATGCAATTAAACGACACAACGACGCAACAACACAGATACAAAATTCTGTGCGCCAATGTCATCAAAGAACCTTGCGAACCGCTAAAGGCAACTCAGCTGATCCTCGACGCTATCAATTTGGAGCCTGACCAATATCGTATGGGCCTTACAAAGGTACTTTGGATACCTTCGGGTCGCAAGAGTAATGCCCCTAACAAGAAACGTCGGAACAATGATTGTGCTTCTTTTTCTAATCGTACAAATCTTATTCCACTAATCGCAGATACCACCAACCGCCATTTATTTCTAGCCCTAAACGTCCCTTACACGCGTTACCTGCTTCAGTCTGTTTTTTTTTTCTTTTCTTTTCTTTTTTTTTTGTCGTGTGAAATTATAAACAAGAAAACCTTCGTAACCTCTGACCATTAATATTCGATTTTATTGCTGTTTGATACTACTCGATTGTTTTTATTTGCATCGATGTGATTATCTATCGTGCACGCGAGACTAGTGTCGATTTTATTTTCACGAGCATTGCACGATCGGTTTTCGATTTTTTTTTTATTTCTAAGCGAATGACGCTTAGAAAAAGAAAAAAAAAAAAGGAAAGTTCGTTTGATTATTTCACCATGGATCCGTATAATCTGAAAAAATTGTTAATTAAAGTAACGTCGTTGATCGAAACAACGACGATAAAGCGATCAAGGGAAATATCACAGTGAAATTTAAGGTGAAGTAATCAACTTGCTTACGATCATTTTTACGGACGATCGATTTTATCTGATTATGAATGTTTCAACGACGAACAGGTATTCTTCCGTGCCGGAGTCTTGGGTCAGATGGAAGAGCTTCGTGACGAACGTCTAGGAAAGATCGTATCCTGGATGCAAGCCTTCATTCGTGGTTATCTCGCGCGTAAAGATTACAAGAAACTCCAAGATCAACGTTTGGCCCTCGTTGTTGTACAAAGAAATTTGAGAAAGTATCTTCAACTTCGTACCTGGCCATGGTGGAAATTGTGGCAAAAGATCAAACCTCTTCTCAACGCTACCCGTATCGAGGACGAATTGGCCGTAAGTTTTCTATCTTTCTTTTCTTTCTTTTTGTTTTTTCACGCAAATCATCATCCTTTTATTTATTTCTCCCGCCCCCGCCCCCGCCCCCCGTAGAGCTTAATCGTATTAAAATAAAATTTGGAAATTACGCGTACTCGCGTATCGAATGATCTCATTCCCAATAACTTTGACTATAAAAATGATGAAATTATTTGATTTATCATACGTGTTTATACTATCTTCAAAGAAACCGACGATGATACCAAATGTCGATCAATTTTTGGAACACGGTATAATAATCTTGCTTGGAAAAATATACCGCGAGAGAGGCTTGAGAGTTTCTTCTTTTTCTTTTTTTTTTGTTTTTCCTCTTTTTTTCTTCTTCTTCTTCTTCTTCTTCTTCTTCTTCGAAGAGTAAAAGTTCTTCTCGCCATCTCTTCGTTTCCAGAGTATTCGCTGGCAAGTTTATTTACACGTTTTGCCAGACTTCCCCCCCCCCTTCTCCTCCTCCCGTACATTCAATCTATACCAATGGCAAATTTTGCGAAGAGAGATATACGAAAAGTGTTCTCTACGAGAATATACGTACGCGATAACGCAACGTTAGAAAAAAAAAAAAAAAAATAAGAGAAAAAATAAGAAAAAAAAGAAAAAAAAAGATCTTCGACATTTTCTTTAGGAAAAGCTCACCGGGCATATATGTATATTCTTAGATACGCGTTTGCTAAAAAGGCACTCTCTGCCTATTCTCATTTCATATTACGTGATCCAAAAATAGAGAAGGACATTTGGTGCATGAATCAGAATCTTACTACGATCCTTTCTCATCTATAAATGTCAGATTGCAGAGGCATTGTCCGAAAACGAATATTTATTATCATCATCATCATCATAGTACGTAATTATCATCGTCGTCATTATTAAATAATAGTAGAGTTTACCTTGTTGAAGTTAAAAAAGGATCGATTTATCGACATATCGTTTTATATATGATCCACATATATATATATTTTTCTTTTTTTAATTAATTGAAAAATTATAATCGTCTAACGATAACGGATTATTTGGATAAAAAAATCGTATAAGAAGTCAAAATCTGTCTTCGCAGAGAATATTTATCGAGTATGATAAAATATAGAGTGAAAATATATAATATAATAAATATCGATGAGAAAGTTGATCCACGATCGACCTGCTGGAATCTAAAAGGAGACGAGAACTCGATTCTGGAAGACATTGCCGGCCCTTCCGGGGAACGTCGTCGTTTCTAATTTTGTCGATTTCGTTCTCTCTCTCTCTCTCTCTCGTTCGCTCTCTCGTTCGCTCTCTTTTCTACCCTCTATCCCTACCACCATCATTGGTGGAGATCCGTTCTAAATATTTTTATACGAAGATACACCACTGGAGTGGTGGTGGGGATGGTTCTCGTTCTCTTCCTTGAGTAGCGAAGCCAAATGGATATACGAGGGGGATTTTGGGTAGAAATATTGAGCATCGGGTAAACGAGAATCCAGTTGGAAACGCGAACTCGTTCCGACCTTTTCGAAAATTGAAAATTCTTAATCTTAGCTAGAACGAAAACGAATATACACACACACACACACACACATATATATATATATATATATATATATATATATATACGTATTCGATAGGAAAAGATATATTTCTTTTCTTTACGATATTTCCGAATAATATTTTCTTTCTCCTTCGAGTTTTTCTTTTCTTTTTCTTTTTTTTTTTAACTTCCTCTCGCCTTCCTATTCACCGTGTGTGTCATAAATTAATTAATTATTATTAATATCGAAAATGGGCGATACCGTGCTTATGGAGAACACAAAAATTTTAATAAACGGCGAACGACTGGACGGTGAATTACAATTGCAGGCACTCGAGGAGAAGGCAAAGAAAGCACAAGAGGCATTTGAAAAGGAAGAAAAACTTCGTAAGGAACTCGAGGAACAAAATGCGAAACTTACAACGGAGAAGAATGCCCTGCAACGGCAATTGGATGGTGAAAAGGGTTCGCTCTCGGAGTACATGGAGAAATCCTTGAAACTTGCCGCCCAAAAAGCTGATATGGAATCTCAACTTCAAGTAAGTTTTCTATCCATCTATCTATCTATCTATCTTTCTTTCTTTTTTTTTTCAATATTATCCGTTCATTTTGATCGATAATTACAGTAACTTTTACGAGAATAATATTCACGATTAACGATCTATCCGAATAAAGTTCTAACCGTGAGGAAGAAAAAAATAAATAATAAATTTATTTTTTTTTTTTTCCGGTATAAATTTCGATCGAATACGAATTAGAGATAATTCAGGAACAGCGACTCAAAGAAAAATCTAACGGCCGTAGGTTACGTTTGGAAGGCAAAGAAAAAAAAAAAAAGAAAAATAAATCATCTCATCTAATTTAATCGATGAATTTAATCGATGAACAGAGTGTTTGATCGGTAGTATTATTGGATCGGTGCAACGGAAGCTGGGCTATTCGGAGCCGTCGATTGGCCAAGCACAAGACCCGTCATCCTACAAATTTTGAGAAAAAAAAAAAAAAGAAAAAAAATTTTTAATTTAACGCGTGAAACGTAGATGGCCCAGGAGACGATGATTAAAATTCTCCACGATGAGTTTTTAGATCCGGTGGGAGGTGGGAGGTGGTGGTGGTGGGGGTAATAAGTGGAGGAACCGTGCCATTAGTCAGACGCATCCTCCGCATTTTTCGAGCTTTCGAAGTTAGACGGCCATATTTTTTTACTTCCTTTTTTTCTTCTTCTTCTTCTTCTTCTTCTTCTTCTTCTTCTACTTCTACTTTTTTTGGTCCTCCGAGTCATCCGATTACATCGACTCTCATTCCGGTCATTTATATATGCGTATTCTATAATTATTCTCGCGCGGGTTATAATCGGACACGTGCTGTGCGCGTACGTCGACGTTGTAAGTAATGGAGAGGAAAAAAGAAAAAAGACGGGGGGTGGTGGGTGGGTGGGGGTGGGGTGGGGGGAAACAGAGAGGAAGACATGCAGGCAGAAAAAGAGACGGGAAAAAGAAATGGGGGAGGTAGAAATATGATCGGTGATTCGACGCTTACTCCATCGAAAGAAGAAGAAGTAGAAGAAGAAGAAGAGGGGAAAAAAAATAATGAAAGAAACGAAAAAAAAAAAAAAAGAAAAAGAACGGAGAAGGAGAGGAAAAGAATCGCTGTAATAAATTCGTTAAAAAAAGAACAGAGATGATTTCCTCGGTCTTCCTCCGGAACGGTTCGGTTAAAACGCAAAAGAAGACATTTTATTACCCCGAAGTTTTCTTCGTGCAACCCGTTCCAGCATTCCACAACTCGAGATCTATTTTTGTCGCTAGATTTCTTTTTTTTTTCTTCTTTTTCTTCTTTTCCCCTCGACTCTTCGGATTCTTCATGTCACTCTCTTCAACGATATTTTTCCTCCCTCTCGTAATAATCGATTTTGTCGTTTTAATAATTGACCCAAGTAGAGTGTACCGATATCGAATCATTCATTAATTAATCAGCACGACGAAATCGAACGAAAATAAATTGTCCATCCAGGCCGATGATAATCGAACGATTCTAAAAGTGTTACGAATAATGTAGATTCTCTTAATAGAGAGAGAGTGTGTGGTTCACTCGCGTTCGCGATTAGAATATTTAAGAGGCTCCATTTACGGGCAGGAAGAAGGAAAATGGAAGAAAGAGGGAGAAATGAAGGAAACGTAGGACGAGAGAAGAAGGAGGAGGGAGAAACCTCTCTCTCTCTCTCTCTCTTCGAGAGAGCATTTCGCCCTCCCGGCTTCCTCCCGCTCCAAATTTAGATCCAACGATCCCAGATTCCAGGTTATTAAAAGAGGGCGTGGCACCTACGTGCTGGAGGAGACGAGAAAACGAAGGAGTATAACAGGTGTAGGGTATTTATACTTTGGATTAGGTGTGTGTAGCGTATGCGTCATTTAGCAACTCATCTTCATCATCGTTATCCTCGTCATCGTTTGCTCCTTCACATCATCCTCTACTTCTACTTCTACTTCTACTTCTACTTCTACTTCTACTTCCCCTCCTTCCTCCTCCTCCTCCTCCTCCTCCTCCTCCTCTTCTTTCTCACACCACTTTCATAGTTTTTTTCCCTGCTCAAAACTGCACTTGGCATCCTCCTCCATCGAAACTTCGTAGTAAGAGTTGCGCACGATGATGGATGACGATAGAGACGGGTTAGATCATGCCAAAATAATCCCCTTCCCTTTTTCTACATTTTCTGTCTCCGTCGATTAATTCGAACGTTACCCAACTTTAGGTAACTCATCATCTTGTCAGGACACACGTCACGACTTATGCGCTGGCTGACGAATCCAATGGAATAATTAGCACTCACTCACGGAGCATCTCGTTCCGTGTCGTAATAATTCGAATTAAACGAGGACACGGATTATTAAGAGATTTTTCGAAACGAATTTTATCACAAATTAGAGGACTTAGCATAGATTGATTTATCGATTTACCTAAGATCGTCCGATCGAATGATCTACAACGTCGAATAAATGGTGATTTATATTCTGTGTTTTACTCTCTTAGGATCTTAACGACAGGTTCAAGGAGGAGGAGGACGCGAGGAACAATTTATTCCAGAATAAAAAGAAACTCGAACAAGAGGTGGCAGGTTTGAAGAAGGACATCGAGGATTTAGAATTGAACCTTCAAAAGTCAGAACAGGACAAGGCTACGAAGGATCATCAGATTCGTAACTTGAACGACGAGATTGCGCATCAGGACGAATTGATCAATAAATTGAATAAGGAGAAGAAGAACCAGGGTGAGATCAATCAGAAGACGGGCGAGGAACTTCAAGCTGCCGAGGACAAGGTCAATCACCTTAACAAAGTTAAGATCAAACTCGAGCACACTCTTGACGAGCTTGAGGATTCCTTGGAACGTGAAAAGAAATCTCGGTGAGAGATATTTCTTTCCTTTTCTTTTCTTTCTTTTCTTTTCCTTTCTCTCTCTCTCTCTCTCTCTCTCTCTCTCTCTCTCTCTCTCGAAAAAAAAGCAAATCAGAACGGGAACTTAAAAATCTTACTCGTGTTTAATCGTGGATATTAGCGCTGACGTTGAGAAGGCAAAGAGGAAGGTCGAAGGTGACTTGAAATTGACCCAAGAAGCTGTAGCCGATTTGGAAAGGAACAAGAAGGAATTGGAACAGACTATTCAACGAAAGGACAAGGAACTCTCCTCGCTTACCGCCAAATTGGAAGATGAACAATCGTTAGTAGGAAAACTTCAGAAACAGATCAAGGAACTTCAAGCTAGAATCGAAGAACTCGAGGAAGAGGTTAGGAAAAACTTAAGGGTTTACATGAGAATCATTTCTTTTTTTTTTTTCTTCTTCTTTCGTTTTTCTTTCCCTCGTCTGGCAATCGATCGTTAAATTCCGTTTGATTTATTGAAAGATCGAAGCTGAACGTGGAGCTCGCGGCAAAGCCGAGAAACAACGCAGCGATCTTGCACGAGAATTGGAAGAACTCGGCGAGCGTCTCGAGGAAGCAGGTGGTGCTACCTCTGCTCAAATCGAATTGAACAAGAAGAGAGAGGCCGAGCTTAGCAAGTTGAGGAGAGATCTCGAGGAGGCTAACATTCAGCACGAAGCTTCTCTCGCTAGTTTGCGCAAGAAGCACAATGATGCCGTCGCTGAGATGGGAGAACAAATCGATACGCTTAACAAGTTGAAGGCCAGGTAAGAATACTTCCTTTACAATTACAAACGATCGAGCGTTTCGTTCGTTTAAACGATATTGAGATTTAAAAAAATAAACAAAAAATAAAAAAGAGAGAGATACAATTATGACGATAGGTAATATTTTATACCAGCAAGGATCTCGTACGTTCGAGAACCCTTTTCGAATTCGTTTTTCATTAGTACGAACATATTTCATTGTCTTTGCAAAAGAGTAATTCGAAGTTTTCGATAGGGCCGAAAAGGGCCGCCACGACATCCACGCCGAGCTGAATAATTCTCGCGCCGCGACGGATCAAGTTTCTAGGGAGAAGGTATATTTGGAAAAAAAACAAACAAACAAACAAACAAACAAAACAAAACCAAAAAAAGAATTGTCCTGCGAATGCCGTCCACCAAGTTTTTTTTCTTTTTTCTCCCTCGTACGTTTTTTCCTCCAGAATGTCAAAGTGAAGTCGGGAATGTTATTATATATATGTATATGTATTAATTATTTTGAATCATCCTCGTTGCACGACGAACAAACGTACTTGCCCCCCTCCCCCCTTAATGATACGAAAAGGAGAGAATTCTTTTCTTTTTTCTGTGAACTGTCTCTTACATTATATTTTTCTTTCTTTTTTATCGTGCGACATCCGATGTAATATCATTAACTTAATCCTCATCTTTTTTTTGTCCAATGTTTTCCATAAATATCAAACAGGACCGAGAAAGAAAAGGTTCAGTACTTCAGCGAGTTGAACGACCTTCGTGCTACGGTCGACCATCTCAGCAACGAAAAGGTAAGACCCTTGATATCCCCCCCCTCCTCCCCCCCCCCCAAAAAAAAAATAAATAATAATATTTCCTAGCGCATAAACGCGCACTAACGCGACTAACAGCTTTGCCACAAGCAGCTTACAAGGACGATGGGATACGAAAGAGAGGGGAATAACCCATCGTAGGATCGATGTCGTTTCGATGAAAATTTATCTCCGATTCGAGTGAGTTCAATTATAAAGCTAAAGAGAAAACCTGTGCGTTAATATCACCTGGCTTGATTTTTTCGTTAAACCGCTTGCCGCTTCTTTGCTTACGCGATAGTCAGTCCATTATTAACCATCGCGTGTGTAGTGTGTCGTAATAAGCGTAACTCGTAACGAAAAGCCTGATTGAACGTACTGAACGTACGAAAAAAAACGATTTTAAACAGGCCGCCCAAGAGAAGATCGTGAAACAATTGCAACACCAATTGAACGAAACCCAAGGCAAGTTGGAGGAGGTTAATCGCACGTTGAACGACTTCGACGCAGCCAAGAAGAAATTGTCGATCGAGAACAGCGACCTTTTGAGACAATTGGAGGAGGCCGAGTCGCAGGTCAGTCAGTTGTCGAAGATAAAGATTTCGTTGACGACGCAATTGGAGGATACGAAGAGGCTGGCCGACGAGGAATCGAGGGAACGCGCCACTCTCCTTGGCAAATTCCGTAATTTGGAACACGACTTGGACAATATTCGGGAGCAAGTGGAGGAGGAGGCAGAGGGCAAGGCGGATCTTCAAAGGCAATTGAGCAAGGCCAACGCCGAGGCTCAATTGTGGCGTACGAAATACGAGTCCGAGGGAGTAGCCAGGGCTGAGGAACTCGAAGAGGCCAAGCGTAAGCTGCAAGCTAGATTGGCCGAGGCCGAGGAAACGATCGAGTCGCTCAATCAAAAGGTCATCGCGCTCGAAAAGACGAAACAGAGGCTCTCGACCGAGGTCGAGGATCTACAAATCGAGGTCGATCGTGCCACCGCCATCGCCAATGCCGCCGAAAAGAAACAGAAGGCATTCGACAAGATCATCGGCGAATGGAAGCTCAAAGTCGATGATCTCGCCGCCGAACTCGATGCCAGTCAAAAGGAATGCCGTAATTACAGTACCGAGCTCTTCAGGCTCAGAGGTGAGTTTCTTTTCTTTTCTTTTCTTTTTTTTTCTTTTTTTTTTTTTTACAACGATATTTCATAAAAAAAAAAAAAAAATAAAAGTTTAACGCGCTCCTAATCGATTTTAAACACTTCTAATAACCCGACAAGGTGCCTACGAGGAAAGCCAAGAACAATTGGAAGCTGTGCGCCGTGAGAACAAGAACCTCGCCGACGAGGTGAAAGATCTTTTGGATCAAATAGGCGAAGGCGGACGTAACATACACGAGATCGAGAAGGCCAGGAAACGTTTGGAGGCGGAGAAGGACGAACTCCAGGCGGCATTGGAGGAAGCCGAGGCTGCATTGGAACAGGAAGAGAACAAGGTACTCAGGAGCCAGCTGGAATTGAGCCAAGTAAGACAAGAGATAGATCGCCGTATACAAGAGAAGGAGGAGGAGTTCGAGAACACGAGGAAGAATCATCAACGGGCTCTCGACTCCATGCAAGCTTCTCTCGAGGCAGAGGCTAAGGTACGTTAGAATGGGAAAATAAAAATAAAACAAAAAAAAAAGAAAAAAACCTCTCTAAATAAAAGAGAGAATAGATCGTTGAGATCCCTGATCGATCGATCGATCTTCATTTCAGGGCAAAGCCGAGGCACTCCGTATGAAGAAGAAATTGGAGGCTGACATCAACGAATTAGAAATAGCATTGGATCACGCGAACAAGGCCAATGCCGAGGCTCAAAAGAATATCAAGAGATATCAGCAACAATTGAAGGACGTACAGACAGCTTTGGAAGAGGAACAACGGGCTCGCGACGAAGCGAGAGAACTGCTTGGTATATCGGAACGCCGTGCGAATGCCCTTCAAAATGAACTCGAGGAGAGCCGTACGCTATTGGAACAAGCCGATCGTGGTCGTAGACAGGCCGAACAAGAATTGGCTGATTGTCACGAACAATTGAACGACCTCAGTGCTCAGAACGCTTCAATCTCGGCTGCTAAGAGGAAACTCGAAGCTGAATTGCAGACTCTCCATGTGAGTATGATATAAATATAAATATGTTACTGTGAAAGACCGAAATTTGTGAATGTCGACTTTCACCGGTGTCTAAGTCAGAAATAATTATTTAATAAATTTGTTAAATCTTTAATTTAAATAATAAATTTAGCAAATATTTCTGGACGTAGACCAAGCGACTATGTCGACATTCATCGGTGATTGTCGACATTTACCGGGGTGTAAGTCAGAAATAAGAGTATTTAGCAAATATTTCGAACGTACGCCAAGCGATTATGTTGACATTCACCAAAATTTGATCTTTCACGGTAACATTATATATATATATATATATATATATATACACGTATATCTTTTTGTAAATATTGAAATCGTCTCTTTCTCTCAGTCTGACCTCGACGAGCTTCTGAACGAAGCGAAGAACTCCGAGGAGAAAGCTAAGAAGGCGATGGTCGATGCCGCACGATTGGCCGACGAACTCCGAGCCGAACAAGATCATGCCCAAACGCAAGAGAAACTTCGCAAGGCCCTCGAGACGCAGATCAAGGAACTCCAAGTACGCCTCGACGAGGCCGAAGCTAATGCATTGAAGGGCGGCAAGAAGGCAATACAAAAGTTGGAACAACGCGTGCGCGAATTGGAGAATGAACTTGACGGTGAACAAAGGAGACACGCCGATGCTCAGAAGAACCTACGCAAGTCTGAACGACGCATCAAGGAACTTAGCTTCCAGGTACGATTGTTATATCCTCCTCTCTCTCTCTCTCCTAAATTCTCTCGTAAATCTTTAAACGATTTCAACCGATGATCAACGAAAGTCCAAACGATAGTAGAAATACTAGTAGATGGAGTCGTAACAACCCTACCATTCGAGGGTAGTTCGATTAAAAATTTATTTCAAACGTAATTATTATAATATCCTAGGCCGACGAGGATCGTAAGAATCACGAGCGCATGCAAGACCTAGTCGACAAACTACAGCAGAAGATAAAGACGTACAAGAGGCAGATCGAGGAAGCCGAGGAGATCGCTGCATTGAATCTTGCCAAGTTCCGTAAGGCCCAGCAAGAGCTTGAAGAGGCAGAGGAGAGAGCCGACTTGGCCGAACAAGCTATTACCAAATTCCGCACCAAAGGTCGCGGGGGAAGTGCAGCACGCGGATTGAGCCCAGCGGTAAGGAATTTTTCTTTTTTCTTTCCGGTTTTTTTTTTTTTTTTTCTTATCCTCTTTGATCTCTTCGTCGTCTCGAAACACATCTCATTTCATTTCTATAGCTTTAGATAAGGATAGAACAAAAAACAAAAAAAAAAAAAAACAAAAGAACCATTTCCATAGTCATTTCTACTATCTCTCGGTTAGGCGTGTCCCATTTCTCTTCGAATCGTCTGATAGAAAATATATTATTCATTCTGTGTCCCTGTATAGCCGCAACAGAAGGCCCGCAAGGCGGCGCCCTCCGCGATGGAGTAAAAACACCGCGTTGCTGGTCCATGTAAGTCAGTTGAAGAAAAGAAATCATAAAGCGAGAAAAAAAAAAGAAAAGAAAAGAAAAGAAAAAAAAAATTAAACCAACAAAGTAAACGTCTATGTTTTGACTTGCTTTCAAAACGATTTTATTCTACTCCAACCAACAAGAAAGAAAAAAAAAAAAAACTCTACCACCCATTAATTTCTCGTTGTCCTTACATATATCATCCTGTGTCTCAAGAGTTTTCTCGTCAAATATATAGCTTATTTTTCTTCGTTATTAACTACGTCATTAATTCATCCCTGGATCATCCAATTTGTAAAATACGTGATGATTATAATAATCTGTCTCGTTATAATAAGTGTCTTTCTATCTATTTAAAAGGTGTAGATTAAAAGATTGTTTTTTTTATTTATTTATTTATTTATTTATTGGACCGTGCAAGAAAATTAAATTCTATCCAAGTTTTCAATGTGTCCGTGTCCATAGTCTTAGTAACACACAATAATAATAATAATAATAATAATAATAATAATAATTGTTAAATAATACATAGTCATATTGGTTTTATTGGTGTATTATAAGAGGGAGATAGGACATCCCTTGTGATAAGATTTGAATTCGTTGAATTTTTTTGTTGTTTTGAGTGCTCTGCCATAGTAAATTAATTAATTAGAAAATCATAGTTACATTCGAAATGAGAAAACAAAACTGCACAGAACTACGTGCCACATGTATACTTCTCTTTCGAAATAGTGCACAAAAAAAAAAAAAAGAAAAGACTTACGATAAAAGTCGTGAATTGTTTAATTGATATTTAATTCCGACAATACGCACCTTCCATTTTTATCTTTATTATCTTTTTTTTCTTTTTTTTTTTCTTTTTATTTACAGCCACACCGACCTGCGTTCAAGCCCCAGTTCGATGGTTCCGCATTCCCGCCACGCTTCGACCTACAGCCCGATGGTGATTTGTAAAGATCGATGAAGAATTAATTAACCCAAAACAAAAACAAAAAAAACAACAACAACAACAACAACAACAATAACAACAACATCGTCCATGGATTTTTATCGCAAAACGAAAGAAAGAGAAACAAATGGATCGAGTTCGTGAGAACATTTATTTATCACGGGGCATCGTCGTCTCACTGTTTTAAATAACAATTAATAATAATAATAATAATAATAGATTTCTAATAATTCTGTTATTGTTATTAAATAATGCCGTTTTTAATTATCATACCTATATTTCGAGACAATCGATAAGTATTTTCGTAACTATTTTTCATTCGAATAAATTCAATCGATCGACGGATAAAACTTATTCTAAACGGCAAATCGATTTGACGGAAAGAAAGAAAAAGAAAAAGAAAAAGAACAAAAAACAAAAAAAAAGAAAAAGAAAAAAAAGAGGAAAAAAATAAATGATCTAAGAGAAAGATCCACTCGAGCTAAGGGTCGAGGGAGGGAGAGAGAGAGAGAGAGTGAGTGAGAGAACGCGTGAAAGAGTGGGAGAGAAAGAGAGAGAAAGAGAGAGAAAGAGAAATAGATAGATAAAAAAAAGGAGCTACGAGCAGAGACAATGAGAGGCGAGAGCCAACGAGAGATATTTCTGTTATATATTTACATACATACATAATACATACATACATACATACGTACGTACATACATATATATATATATATATATATATATATATATACACATGCATATGTTAACAACAATAACAACAACAACAACAACAACAACAACATACATATCTCTTCGTGCATACGAAAGAAAAACCAGCAGCCACAAGCAAACGTAAAATCAAAAATGACAGATTTATGAAGGAAATAGTAAAGAGAGAAAAAAAAATATATATATAAAGAAACGATATACAAGAGAAATAAAAAAAATATATATAAATATATATATATATATATATATATATATATATATAAATATATATATATATATATAAATATACACGCGAGCACGATGGAAAGAAACCATGCGATAAATTTACAAAATCGCAATTAAACGCAATCGATCGATGCTTACCGACAATATCAATCATCAAATTGCACCGATCATCCGGACGATTATCCTATCCTATAAACTTAATTGTAATTTATAAAGAGAGACCGAAGTATGTATTTATTAAAGTAAATAAGCAATAAATAAAGTTAAGAAAACATCGTCGTGCGAATTAATTTGTTTTATCGAAACGCATTGGATATCATCTCGTACCGTCTTACTTTAGTTGTTCCAATCGTCAAAGACTTTTTTTTTTCTGATTTTTATTAAATCACAAAATTCAATTATGCGTTACAAAAATGTTACTTAATTGTAATCGACAATATCGACCAATTTATTGGGATCATTTTGAGAAAGTAATCAACTAAGGGACACTATCTGTGATTCTTTTTACATTTTGCGCGTGCCAATTGTTTGAACTGTCCTTTCACGAGTTCCCATTGGGTGAATCTTTCGGTACTTATACCAAATTCCTTGCAAGTTCGTAGAAAAGCTGGCATGGCCAAGGGTAGATACGAATGATCGATTGACGGTAACAAATGATGCAAACCGTGCGAGCCAAAATTGGTCAAAACTAAGACTGGAACGTCGTCGATTATTTCACGCTCTCTAACGGCATCCAATTCGAGGAGACCCCAATCCAAATTATCCCTTTAATTAATAACACGATTATTTGTGTAAATCCAATTTTAAATTGATTCTAGAACGACGATAATCATGATTAAAAGATTCTAAACGAACCTATATATATCTCCATCGTGAAATATATTTGGATGATGATGGGCGGCATTAAGTCCGATAAAACTAAATACTAAGCTACTTATCAAGATGATTATTAGCCATGTTTTAAAGGCAACGAATATATTCGGCGCAACAAATGACATGGCGATTGGAAGAATGAAAGGTACTACGTCACGGACTTCAACAGTTTTATATTCCCATATCACCGAATAATATCTGTGAAAAAAAGAAAAATAAAATAAAATCATTTACAAGTCGACCGATCAATGAAGTACTTTAAATTACCTTTTGACTCCTTGCTGAACGAACGCCAATGCATAAACGATAGGAGATAAAATTAAGGCTATAATGCTCGTGAAAATATTTTTATTTGCATTCGGTAACCATTTAAGAAACGGTTCGACGACATAAATCTCGTAATCCCAAAGAGTATTTGGATAGAGATGGTGACTCATGGCATGCGAGATTCGCCAATCTTTCGACGACATTAAACTGAGATCGAAATAATACATACGAAAGTTATCTCTCATGTGAAAATAATTATGACCGATGATCGCAGTCCACGCCAGGAAAATGCCTAAAAGTTATACGAATAAATTACGTCTATAAAAAATTTTACATGCGTATATATGTATATATATATATATATATTTTTTTTGTTTCGTTTTTTTCTTTACCAGCGATAATGATTGCAATGAATGACAGAGAATGAGGATATACGGCAGCCAAACAGAAGAAAATTGTCGTAGCTAGGAAAGAGTCGGCAATGAAATTAGACGTGATCGAAGGTCGATGAAAATCTACGTCCTTGAGTGCATCTAAAGCGCGTCTCTTGAAGGTACGATAGAAACCTTTAGGTTCGAAGGTAAACGGTATAGATCTCGGCGTTATAGCATCGCGTACATAAAATTTCGGTAGAAGTTTTTCGGCCTTATCCGTTAAATGATGTACCTAAAATATCATCGAGAAATAATTTTGTCGAATAATCTTACAAAGTTGGCGTAAAAATTGTGTACAAACGATGATGGACTCGCCTCAAAAGCTTCGGAGATGTCGGTACCTTTCGTAAGAGCAATCCATTCGGCACCGCCAGGATGAGATTTGACGAAATTTCGTAAATCGTATAAACCGTTCCTGATTCTCCAGTAACCTTCGGCTCCGTCTTGCTGAGTTCTTCCTTTTAAAAATCCATAGGACGTCTTCATAATTTGATTTCGTGCTAACGGATAAACTAATCCAGGTACGGAACTCTCAGTCCTCTGCTTATCGGACATTTTTCGTTCAATTTCCTTTATTATATCGAGTATGATATTCGTATCGTCGAACTAATAATTGCAAGTAATCAAATGAAATTAATACTTGATACGCCAGCTTTAACTAGAAACTTTTATTAATAGCGCGCAATGACGAGCAGAATCAAACTGACCGTTATAAAACTATCTGCGAATATATTATGAAAATAACGTCGATTATTCCGTTTATATAATACTTCCGTTGGAGAAAAAAAAAAATAAAAATTACATCGTAGTTACACTTTGACCTTAACGACCTTTATAATCGGTCATTTAAAAGAGATAGATTAAAAAAATACTGTGCGTTTTGTGATAAATGCAACTCTAAGCATAATATTTAATAATACTGTTATTATGGAAATAATGGTAAAGTTAAATTTATAAATTATTACAGAGTTAATTCGTATAAATTAATTATTTAATAAAGCTTTAATTATAACTGATTTTTTTTCCTTAATCATTTGTAAAAAGAAAGAAAGAAAAAGAAATGAAAAATAAAAAAGAAAGAAAAGAAAAAATGTACTAGAATAGATAACGACTGATAACACACTGATAACACACGAAGATGAATATGTTATGAAAGAAAAATGAAGAAGAACATTGTAACGATCAATGATCCGAACGTTTCAGATATACCGCTAACTCCGGCACCGTTCTGGTGTTGTTCTTCTTCCTTTTTTATCTCAGGAATTAAACCGTTCGTATCGGCTAAAGACATTCTGGAATTAATCGCATTTTTCGATGAGACGCCAAAGTCCCTAGAACAAACTGTATCACGAATGAGATCTTCCGTTGATCCAACCAAAATCCTGTAATTGTAATCGTCAGGATCCAAATGAGAATACATGAAGATTGGTAAACGATCTGATAAAATCCAAATGTTGCTTTTGCGATCGATCTAAAAATAAAGAATTTGAAGTAGAAAAATAATATTGGCTTACCGATGCGATATGTTATAATAATAAAAAAAAAAAAAAAATAAAATAATTTTAATTACTTTTAAATCGTTGGGAAATATCATAGTGACGTTGTCGACGTAAACGAGACTTTGTTGTTCTAAGCTAAAATTATTACTAGGTCTCCAACAAGCGATAGCGTTAAAGTTCGTTAAAGCGTAAAACATGACGCCTGTTTTTGGATCAATAGAGCTGACACTGCTCTGACCGTTCGAACCGCGCGAGCCAAGAGGTTGAAATTCGTGAAAACTTTCTGTAAAAATCAAAAAAAGAAAAAAAAGATCCAAATAAGATACAGATCGTCTTACTGTCGTTAAATTAAATAGAAATAAATATGCTTGAGATCTTTATATATACCAGGAGAATTAATACGTTCTGGATCACGTAGAAGTTTTGTACTAACAGAAAACTCCATTGTACTGGATAACGGATGAAAATAAAGCGTACTGTATCCGTCACGAGTAGGTGCGAGAGACATTCCAAAGATTCCATCGGTCCATACGAAAGCTACGCCGGAGACATTGAAACTGCCACCCTTTGAAATAAATTATAATGTTACAAAAATATCGTTACAATGTAATAATAAAACAAAACTCTCTCTATCTCTCTGATGAGTATAATAAAAAAAAAATCTGTACGCATACATAATAGAAAAACACCGACCTAATATATCTTATATAAGATAGCATAATAATAATAATAAAGTAATCACTTTAGGATCGGGATGAAAGAAGTGATGCTTAACGAGCCAAGACCGATCGAGTTTCCATGAATAAACGACTAATCCTGGAGCACCGAGGTCGCCAAGATAAGCATAAGTATCCTCGCAATTGTAATCCTCGACGGCGATATTAGCAAAGAAAGAATCAGCCGTTCTTTGATCGGAAGGTATGATATATTTTCTTAAGGGTCTGTCATTTTTCAGATCGTAAATGACTAATGCGGGCGGTACCCTTTGTTCAGGATTTCCCATAATATCGATTAATCCAGTGTCAAGAACCCAAAGTCTTGAACAACGATCGACCCTTAATCGAAAGGGCGATACCAATTCCAACGTTTCATTCCCACCTCCATATTCGTGTGCTTCCCAAGATGGGTAAGGTGTAAACGGTGGTGATTCTCGAGTATCTGAAATATACGTCCTCCTTGTGAACGATTATATATAGGGATGTCTCAAAACTGATCATCTAGATCGTTTATCGAACAAATTAATTTATTTTACTCGTCTAGCTACCAGTCACGCTATAACAAACGAGTTTATTCATTTGGTAAGACCCTGTAGCTGTATGTATCTGTTTTGTTCTATTTATTTACATAAAAAAAAAAAAAAAATGACATATAGAATTAAGCAAGAAAAATAAATAACAACATTAGATGTGATCTAAACGGGGGAATACAGTTTGATAAAAAATAATTTTTCATGAACTCTTACGTTCGAATTAAATAAAAGCATGATCTTCGACCTTCGACTTGTCCCTCTTACAAAATACACTTTAACGTTATCTATAATCCATCGCTAAAAGTATTTAGATTACGCATTTGCATCTACGGCATAATATGCTTTCTTGTTTTCGTTAAAATAGTAAACGTACAGCTAAATTCTTAAAAACCGATCGATCCTTTGCCCTCTTTTGTAAACAACGATTACACGAGTCACGTCGGTTTATCTATTCCAGTGGATCTCAAATTACATTTCGCACGATGATGATGATGATGATGATGACGAAGAAAACTTTTCGTCTGTATTTCTTTTCAAATAATTTGCGCGCCACTGATCACAATGCAATGCCGCGAAAATTTGAATTCTCGTGCCAAATTAAACGATATAGATATAACAATTCTTACCGTTAAGATTGATATAATTTAAACTAGCGGCAACTCCTCTTCTCCATCTTGGTACGGTGACAAATATCCTGTTATCAGAAATATCCAAACCCAAGGGAAGATTATCCTCGCGATTATAATCAGGAAATAATTTCTTGACGTCATCGTTCGGCCAATCGTAATCAATCTCTTTCCATTGATAAGCTACACGAAGATTACCGATTGCTTCGATTGGTTGAAAGAGAAATCGATCGCAAACGACGATAGAAATTAGCAGAAGGATGATTGGTTGAGAGTTCTGCATTGCGAAAACTGTTGACTAATCAAAATAACGTAATACTCATTAGCCTATCAAAATTGTTAATGTGTTTCGTTGGTTAACCTATTTTCTTCATTTTTTTATTCGTTTTAACGCACACGAAGCTTCTCTCTGCTACAAACAACGCGACTAATTATTATTACGTTATTACGGTCAAACGCCAGTTTAATTTCGTATGTAATTACGTATCATATATCAAGTTACAACGTTCTCGACACTGCACAATATTCTCGTCTTTTTACAAGTTAACAAAACGCATAATTTTTAAAGGCCACATGAGTTTATACATATTCGCTAATGAAATTTTCAAAACGTATTACTTTCTACTCTATTTCTCTCTCTCTCTCTCTCTCTCTCTCTCTCTCTCTCTCTCTCTCTCTCTCTCTCTCTCTGCCTTTTTTCCTTTTTCTTTCTACTTAAAACGTGTAATAAATTTCAGTGCAGTGACAAACACGAGAACACTCCCATAATATTATATATCGCTTCATAAAATATTCATTAGGATTGAAGGGAAAAAAAAAAGTTAGATAAATAGGAAGAGAAAATGCAGAATTAACGTTGTAACTCCGTAGGCAAGTATAATATTCTATTATCAATTCATTTACATGGATATCTACGTATTCATCTAAAAATCTTCAATCTCACGGCGTGTACATACAAGAAGATGAATAGCGAAATAATAAAAAGATTGTGTAAGGGAAAAAAAAAATGGAAAGTTAGAATCTTGTGAATCTAAGCGCGGGAAAATACGTATCCTACGAATAGTGAATCTTTCGTAATGCTTTCATCGTTACGATCTACGCTGAGAAAGTAAACTAAACTATATTAATACGTACACACGCGCACACACACACACACACACACACACACATATATATAATTTCAGTAATATAATTATTACAACATTAAATGGTATATGTAGTGATATTATATAAATATATACATATATCTATGATATAATAGTAAAATAATCATAACAAGAAGATAAATAAAAAAATAAAAACACCGATGAAATGTAAACATAAAACTGCGAAAATGAAGAAAACATTTATCGATCGATAAAGATGTTAACACATTAAGCTATCTTCCTTATTTACCGTTTACCATTCGTTAGAACGATAAGAAGAGAAAATAAAAAAAAAAATAAAAAAGGAAAACCAAAAGAAACAAGAACAAAAAAACAAATTGCTCGACGATCAAGCTAAATTAATCAAATACCTCTTTTTTTTTTCCTCCCTGATTACATTAAAACGTAGATCGAGAAAAGAGCGCGTTAATTATGAGATAAAAGAGGAGAATGTAAGATGTTAACGCGGCACTAGCACCTTCACGACTGACTCGTCGTCTATTTTAAAAAGAAACGTTGAGCGATGTAGACGAACCGAGAGAAAACTATTATTAGTAGTAGGAGTAGTAGTAAAATATTAGGAGGAGGGATTTTACAGGCCCGTCGAATGGAATTATTTTACCTCGTTATAATCAAGGTTTTTGATATAATAACCAAGGTTTCCGGATGATATGTGAATGGCAAACTTCGATAAATTATTTCCTTCCTCTTTTATTTATTTAGCCAACTTTTCGAGATTATTTTTTCAACAGGGTATACTATATAGAGTATAAGTAGAATACGTTAAATGCATAAGGTACGTCGGATAGATCGATTGGACTGAACATTTTGGGGTAATAGACCTAAACGAATTACGACGAATATATTATGTTCTTCTTCTTTTTTTTTTTTTTTTTTTCTTGCTTTTTATTTTCTTTCCTCATCTATTAAAAAACGATTAGAAATATTTCTCCGGTGAGGCGTCCGACGTACTAAAATGAAAATAGAAACGAACGGAACGATTCTTTTACGAACACATAATGGAATCGCGAGAGTGTTGTCCCACGACTCTCCCGTCTCTGACATTTTCTAAATGTTAATCGCGTCGAAAAAGTCTATCCCATTAAACTCCTCTGCCGTTATTCCAAGAGTTTCTTCGCTTTGACATTACGTTTCTGTCAGAGTTCGGACGAGAGATCGACGGCTATCCATCGTCGATGGATTTAAACGATTCGTCCGATTTCTAATGGCCGTTTAATTTCAAACCATTTTACTATTCAATCTTAGAAGGAAACGCTATTCTATTACATACCATTATGTACAATTCTATTATAATTCCTATCGTCGATCCTCCAATACGCTCTACCTGTTGACTCGTATTATACATTTTCGAGGTCGATCGGCCAAGCTTTCACTTTCTTCATGTTCCATGTTATTTTACCTTCTCTTATCTTAAAGGGGGCCACGATCGAGAGGAAAATAAGTATAACACGAGTATAATCTATCCTCGCATTATTTCAACTTTTAAGTGGATACTTTTTCGAATGCTATGCTCGTCCAATTGTGCTTTTAAAGTTAATCGATTTTTCTTATAATGTTATAACCTGTAACGATACTTTTTCTATTTCTTCTTCTTTTTTTTTTTTTTTATTATACTCGTGACAAGTTGAAAGGAAAAACGTCCCATTTATTTCTCTGATCTTTTTTTTTTTTTTTTTTTTCGTTTTCAATGGATTGCTCACTCGTATAATTATTTTCAATATTGCAAATCGACGAGAGAGAGAGAGAGAGAGAGAGAGAGACGGCCATTGTGATAGATCGAAATTTTCGATATTTTCTCGATATTGCAAATTATCGACCGTCGTTCAATCCCTCTTCGCGTACGAAGAGTTCTTCGCTTTTACTTTTTCTAAGATTTAACTAACAACTTACCAGGAGGTAATTTATCCGCAAAAGTTATTTCCCACCGTCGGTAATTTGCACGCGTTTATAATGTATCGACTAACGCACTCTTATCGACGTACGCATTACTAATAATTATGACTTTTTAAATTGTAGGTTATGTTTGGGTTACTATACGTGCACGTGCCAATGAAGTGTCACTGAAATTTTTAATACAACTATTTGCAACGTAATTGAAAGGTATAATGGCATTGAGAGAGAACAAAAGGAAAACGATTTTAGCCGAGAAGATAAGTACTCTTCTAAATGCAGCACCTACGAATATCGTGTCCGACGAAGAGAACGAAGATACAAGGGCCAAAGTCGTAGAACGTTATGAGGAAAGTGAGGATTCTTCTGACGATGTTTTGAAACGATCAAACATACGAAAGCAAAATGTACAATTCTTGGATGAATTGGACAAGAGGTATTACGTTACGACACTTTATAATTTCCTATTTAATATTTTATGTATTTCCTCGATACGATGGATTTGTTGATTCTTTTTTTTTTTCTTATTCTTTTTCTTTTCGTAGATACGAAGGTAAAAAAGTATCGAGGAAGGATGTATACGAAGAAGCACACGAGGGTAACAACGATTACGAGGAATTGGATTCCATGGAGGAGGAATCAGCGGATGGAACGAACGACTATATGGACGTCGAAAACGAGGACGAAGACTTAAGCGACGATAACAAAGAGGAAGAAGAACTCGCCGAAGAGTCGGAAGAGGAAGATGATGAGGACTTAGATGAGGAGGATCCTCTTTACGGAGAAGGAGATAGAGATGCGAATTTCAAAACAATGTCAGCTACGAACGTTAAGGAGGAAGTGGAAAAAGGACAATGCATTCAAAGTCAATTAAGGCTTTGGGAAAGCCTATTGGAAATGAGGATAAAATTACAAAAGTGTCTTACTAATAGTAATCAAATGCCTCAATATGATACTCATAAAAGTTTTCGAAATGATACGGACTTTATGAAGAGAACGAATGAAGCGAAATCGAGGCTAACGTTACTCTTGGACAATATGTTAAATTTGCAAAGCAGTTTATGGAAACAGTTTCCTGAAACAAAATCCATAAGTATCGATGGAAAAAAAAGGGCCAGGGACGAATACGATGACAAAGATGAAAGTACGGAGGATCCTATGGACGAAGAAATTCCTTCCGACACGGAGGACGAAGGAGAAAAAGAAGCGAACGAAGGAGAGAACGATAAGAATGCCGAGGATTCTGACGAAACAAATATAGAAAATAATGAATGCGTTTCTAGGAAGAAGTTCAAATTTGCGGACTATGAGAAGATATTGGCTAAAAGACACAAATCTTACGTTAATTATAGAAACTCTATTATAAGTAAATGGAATGATAAAACCAGAGTGATGACCGGAAAGCTAAACAAAGGCGTTACCCAAACAACTCTCAAGCAAATCGAATTTGCTTTGAGCGACAAAGTTAAATTACACAAAAGAACGCAGTTGAAACGTTCGGAATACGTTATAGTCGGCAAGTCTCTACCTTTAACGAGTGAAGATGATAGGCGTGTTCAAGAATATGATCCAGAAATTTACGATGACGACGATTTTTATCATCAGCTTCTTAGAGACTTGATAGAATACAAATCTTCCGACATTACCGATCCCATACAACTTAGTAAACAATGGATAAAATTACAAAATATGAGAAGTAAGATGAAAAGAAAAATAGATACCAGAGCGACTAAAGGTAGAAAAGTACGATACAACGTTCATAATAAATTAGTCAATTACATGGCACCTATAACAGTGTACGATACATGGACTGACGTTGCTAAAAACGAATTGTACAATTCCTTGTTCGGAAAAATTAAATCTGTAGAAACGATAGAACATTAGCTATCAAAATATACATACATATAATAAGTATGTAATAAGATGGATTTATTGTAATATTATTTTATTTCTACATATTTATACATATGTATCGAAACGATTATTTTAGCGTCAGCGTTTAAGATATAAATTTTCGCTTACATTAAATTACGTCATATTATATTATATATACTGTATCATATTGTATTATATATTATATCACAGTTTATATAATAAAGCGAATATATGTATTATTATCGAATATAATGTATTTTCTATGTATTAATAATGAACATTTACAAATAAATGTTTAACGTGAATAGAAATTCAAGGTGTTTTCAATAAAACCCTACCCAATCCTTTGCGTTGGAAAATATGTTTAAAAAATTACGCGTGCCATCTCTTCACATAACATGTTCTCCTGATACGAAGATCGATTGTAGGGAAAATTTTGTCCAAAATTTGAAATTTAGAACAGGAGAACATAACTTACCAGGAGGTGGCACGTAAAATCGTGCCACCTCTTCGCGCGTCATGTGATCCTGATACAAATTCAGATTTTCGAGAAAATTTTCCACGTAGCCCGTAAATTGAATTTTTGAACAGGAGAAAATAACATACCAGGAGGTGGCACGCAAAATCGTGCCACCTCTTCGTACGTCATGTGATCCTGATACAAATTCAGATTTTCGAGAAAATTTTCCACGTAGCCCGTAAATTGAATTTTTGAACAGGAGAAAATAACATACCAGGAGGTGGCACGTAAAATCGTGCCACCTCTTCGTACGTCATGTGATCCTGATACAAATTCAGATTTTCGAGAAAATTTTCCACGTAGCCCGTAAATTGAATTTTTGAACAGGAGAAAATAACATACCAGGAGGTGGCACGTAAAATCGTGCCACCTCTTCGTACGTCATGTGATCCTGATACAAATTCAGATTTTCGAGAAAATTTTCCACGTAGCCCGTAAATTGAATTTTTGAACAGGAGAAAATAACATACCAGGAGGTGGCACGTAAAATCGTGCCACCTCTTCGTACGTCATGTGATCCTGATACAAATTCAGATTTTCGAGAAAATTTTCCACGTAGCCCGTAAATTGAATTTTTGAACAGGAGAAAATAACATACCAGGAGGTGGCACGTAAAATCGTGCCACCTCTTCGCGCGTCATGTGATCCTGATACAAATTCAGATTTTCGAGAAAATTTTCCACGTAGCCCGTAAATTGAATTTTTGAACAGGAGAAAATAACATACCAGGAGGTGGCACGTAAAATCGTGCCACCTCTTCGTACGTCATGTGATCCTGATACAAATTCAGATTTTCGAGAAAATTTTCCACGTAGCCCGTAAATTGAATTTTTGAACAGGAGAAAATAACATACCAGGAGGTGGCACGTAAAATCGTGCCACCTCTTCGCGCGTCATGTGATCCTGATACAAATTCAGATTTTCGAGAAAATTTTCCACGTAGCCCGTAAATTGAATTTTTGAACAGGAGAAAATAACATACCAGGAGGTGGCACGTAAAATCGTGCCACCTCTTCGCGCGTCATGTGATCCTGATACAAATTCAGATTTTCGAGAAAATTTTCCACGTAGCCCGTAAATTGAATTTTTGAACAGGAGAAAATAACATACCAGGAGGTGGCACGTAAAATCGTGCCACCTCTTCGCGCGTCATGTGATCCTGATACAAATTCAGATTTTCGAGAAAATTTTCCACGTAGCCCGTAAATTGAATTTTTGAACAGGAGAAAATAACATACCAGGAGGTGGCACGTAAAATCGTGCCACCTCTTCGTACGTCATGTGATCCTGATACAAATTCAGATTTTCGAGAAAATTTTCCACGTAGCCCGTAAATTGAATTTTTGAACAGGAGAAAATAACATACCAGGAGGTGGCACGTAAAATCGTGCCACCTCTTCGCGCGTCATGTGATCCTGATACAAATTCAGATTTTCGAGAAAATTTTCCACGTAGCCCGTAAATTGAATTTTTGAACAGGAGAAAATAACATACCAGGAGGTGGCACGTAAAATCGTGCCACCTCTTCGTACGTCATGTGATCCTGATACAAATTCCAATTCATGGGAAAAATTTCAGAGTTGTCCGTAAATCGAATTTTTGAATAGGAGAACATAATTTACCAGGAGGTGGCACGCAAAATCGTGCCACCTCTTCGTACGTCATGTTCTCCTGATACAAATTCCAATTCATGGGAAAAATTTCAGAGTTGTCCGTAAATCGAATTTTTTGACCAGGCGAATATAACTTACCTTTTCGCTCATCACGTGATCCCAATAGATTGTTTGATTTGCGATAAATGTATCTTCTTCGTACAGAATTAGATATTTCGAATAGAAGATTATAAGGAGGCGTCGCAATTTTGAAAGGATGATTATTAGAGGATAATGCGCTTGGTTATAAATAAAGAACACAAATTTATGTTCAATTGGATTTTTTATTTTGTTAAAATCACATGTACAAGTCTCGTTACTTATCAATATATTTAACTTAACGTAATAACATCGTAAAATTATAAATAAAAGTATTATTGTTTATATGCATTTCTCTTGATGTTCGTGTAGTCTTCTGGCTTGTCCATAAAATACGGCGTTCGAAGAAAAAATAAATGATGTAAATCCGTCATGGTGTTGAAATAAAATGATTCCTGTCCTCTATTTGGCCGATTGTTTATCGTCGTCTCCTTATTAGCTGTGATAGATTCCTCACTTATGATTGGTCCGATCTGTGACAAACAAATATTTTTTACATTATTCTCTATTTCATTTTGCATGGCAAAGAAAATGTGATAAACAAATGGACAGATAAAGAAAAACAGATTATAAGGGAGGGAGGGGTGGGGGGGGTGTATTGGCAAATACCAGAGGAATCATTTTTAAATTAATTAGTTGGATTATATTTACATACAACTCATATTTAAATATAATCTAACTATAATCAACTATTACATATTTCTGTCATATTTATCTCACCCTCCTCCTCCTCCTCCTCCTCCTCCTCCTCCTCCTCTTCAAAAATGAGAAATAAAATGAATAAGGGAGAAACATTTGATTTAAGATATCTTTCAGTAGTTCGGAAAAATTTTGACTTTTGTCAAAAAATTCTTTTACAATTCGAGTGAGTGAGCAAGCGCAGCGAGACAGACAGAGAAAGAGAAAGAGAGAGAGAGAGAGAGAGAGAGAGAAAGAGAGAGGAGGGAGAGGGGGGAAGAGAGGGAGAAGGCTTCGAAGAGTATGGCGAGCTATCAGTCGCGATTTGACACTTGACCCTTGACGTTAGCCCGTGCGATTCGCCATGAAGTCGCGATCTCAAGCGATCTAGGAAAGCCGCCTCTTGAATCCTTTCTTAGTCCGTCTTTAAACTCGTAGCCGTCACCGTTACTCCCGTGTATATTTCTCATTAAAATATTTAACTTACATATTATCAATCGATTCGGCAATGATCGAATGAAACGAATATCAAGAGAAGAACGAGAGATAATTGAAAAGTGATTAATAAAATGTTTATCAAGGCCGAAAGGATTATACTTTACATGAGGAAATTTCTTAAAATGAATGTAACCATTTAACGGTTATCATTTATCATTTAATTAAATTATTTATAATATTTATTTGTTTATTTATTTATATTCAAACAAGATAAGTCTAATTCATCGTATATATACATATATACGTATATAGGATCGATTATGCTAAAGTATTCAGAAGATATATTAAACGAATCTGTAAGCCGGTAAGTAAACTAGTTTTCTAATTATCATCTCATTATAATAATAATAATAATAATAATAATATTAATATTAATCATAATGCACACGGATTATATAATAACGTCAATCGAATTGCTCCGACGTTTATTACATGAAATTGTCATAAATAATGTATTGGAATCGAATTGGAGAGAAATTTTTTTTTTTTCTTTTCTTCCTAACACGAACGATATAAACGATCCGATCGAAGTAAGTTTCACAAAAGAATGATATAACGCGCGAAGTCCACAAATGACTTTTTTCATTGTCAGCTTCGACTGTCTATCCTTAACGAGACGAGAGCTCTCTAACAAGGCCGATGGAGAAGTCAGATAACCTTTTTCCCTTGAATCACATGTCATTTGGTCTGTCTCAACGTCTCCCTCCAAAATGTTCTCTATTTGTCTTATTGGAAAAAGAAAAGAAAAAAAATCATACAAATAAACAAAAGGAACCGTCATTTTTATTATCGTCAAATAAGATCACAGATCTCTAATTCCGTGCAACGTTCGTTATTTCGTCCTTACCTTTGCTGTCGTTTTACTACTTTTTCTTTCCCTCGATAAAAATCGCTAAAACAACTTGGTGTATTTTAATTTAATAAAAGAAGAAAAAAAAAAAAAAAAGGTAGAAAGAGAATATAGAAATATTTTCTTTCTGCGATGATTGCTAAAAGGCAGGTAATTTTTTTGCTCTGAAAGGATAGATCGATTAAGGAGCGATTGTCTCTTATGTGACCAATCGAGACAATAATAACATTTCGAACACAATAATAACATTCGATTAACGTTGCTAGCATAACAGGGATCTTATCGAAAGTAGAACGAGAGAGAGAGAGAGAGAGAGAGAGAGAGATGATGTGTGTCTATGAAGCAAATTATTACTACTACTACTACTACTACTATTATTATTATTATTATTATTATTATTATTATTATTATTATTATTATTATTATTATTATTACTACTACTACTACTACTTTTTCACTTATGCTTGCTTATTTATAGATCATCGCTGAAGAAATAAATAAATATACGTATCTATGCGAGCACCCGCGCTTATAGATATAGACCACGGAATAAGCACGCATGTTTTAGCATGATCGACACATGCATGCAAAAAGTCAACGAAGATATCGAGTGATATCGAGAATCTGGCACTTTGAACTAAACACTTTTCGATTTGATACTATGTCAGTTCAATTCTCGTCGAATAACACACACACACACGCATAATTTATACATTTACATGATCTCTCATTACTCTCTCTCTCTCTCTCTCAAATATTCCATTTCTATTTGATTTTAATAATAATAATAATAATAATAATAATAATAATAATAATAATAATAATAATAATAATAATAATAATAAAATGTGAAGCCTCGATTAAAGGAAAGAAATATTAATAATCGCTAAAAAACATTATTAGACGATTGAATATCTAATTGATAAGAATTAATCTTACTTATTAATGCGATACTTAATAAAATATCATGAGTTAGTTAGTTGATGTATTTAATTTTTCAAATATAGGAAACGAATGAGAAGAGCCTAGGAAGGAAGGAAGGAAGGAAGGAAGGAAGGAATGGATACAAGAATGAATTCGACGAAAGATTTTGAATTGCCGATCGACATGAGATTCAACGAGGGCCACGTAATCAGTATCGTCACTTATAGCGTATTAATGGGAATTTCAGCAATCGGGAATATTACTGTCCTATTTCTGATACTAAGACGTCGTCGTTCCTCCAAATCAAGGATATACACGATGCTGATGCATTTGGCTATTGCCGATCTTCTCGTAAGCGGACCTCACCTTTCTCTCTCTCTCTCTCTCTCTCTCTCTCTCTCTCTCTCTCTCTTTGTATCTCTCTCTGTCTCTCTTTCTTATATTCTTCAAATTCCAAAAAAGAAAGCTTCTCTTTTATTCTTCGTCCATTTCCTTTCCTATTTTTGTTTTCTTCCTCTTTACTCCCTACTTTCTCTCTCTCTCTCTCTCTTTTTCTCTCTTTTTCTCTCTCTCTCTCTCTCTCTCTCTCTCTCTCTCTCTCTCTCTTTTTCTCTCTATCTCTGGCTAGGTAACGTTCCTGATGATGCCCTTGGAAATTGGTTGGGCGATAACCGTGTCATGGAAGGCCGGCGACGCCATGTGTAGGGTTATGGCATTCTTTCGAGTATTTGGACTTTATCTTTCATCATTTATTTTAGTCTGCATTAGTATGGACAGGTAATCATTTTACCCTTCTCTTTTTTTGTTGTTGTTGTTGTTGTCCATCTATCTATCTATCTGTCTATCTATCTTATCTGTATCTCTTTGTCCGAGTTATGTAAAATATATGCGTATATTCATTAACGTTACCGGAATAGGTCTGCGACAAGGAAAAAAAAAAAAAAAGAAAGAAGAAAAAAATAATTATTAATTCATGAATATCAATGCTTTCGCAATATTAAACAAAAATTAATACGATATCTTCGTTATACCGACATTATATATTAAATAACTTCCCAAATGCGATTGCGTGAATTGATTTTTTTTTCTTTTTTTTCTTTTTTTAGATATTATGCAGTGATCAAGCCTCTTCAGTTATTACACGTAGACAGACGAGGGAAAGTCATGTTAACGATAGCATGGTTAGCCTCGATATTTTGTTCCGTGCCACAGGTAATTTATTGTTCGTACGACGAATCATGTATTGGAGGTAACGAAAAAAAAAAGAAAAAAAAAAAAATATATATATATATAGAAAAAAAAAAAAAAAAAAAGAAAACTAGTCAATCGAAAATCGTCGCATCGTCGATGAGACTTTTTTCAAAAGGTCCATCGGTATTCTTAAACTTATCTTTTACAGATGATGGTGTTCCATTTGGAAACGCATCCGAATATAACATGGTACTCCCAATGCATTACGTTCAATGCATTCCCAACTTACACGCACGAACTCACATATTCGTTGTTCGGAATGCTTATGATGTATTGGCTGCCATTGGTTGTGATTATTTATACGTACACGAGCATACTATTAGAAATCTGTAGACGTTCGAAGGAGAGCGTCGAAGGTACGTCGAGAATAATTATTAATTGATTTAACACGAACATACGAATGAATATTCTGAAATTTTGAAAAAAAAAAAAAAAAAAAAAAAAAAAAAAAAAACAGAACAAAGGATTATATTGCAGACAGGATACGCCGTTCGTCATTGGTCTTCCTTAGTCGTGCTAGGATACGCACCTTAAAGATGACTATCATCATCGTTACAGTTTTTTTCATTTGTTGGACTCCGTACTACGTAATGAGCCTATGGTAAACTTGTTTTCATTTCGATTAGTCGATCAGTTCCTTTATTAATCCTCGTTTTCTTCTTTCTGCGTTTTTCTTTTCTTTTCTTTTATGTTTTTTTTTCTTCTTCTTCTTCTTCGCAGAATTGTCAATTAACGTCTTCTATAAATTATTAATAATATACATATATATATATATATTTATATTATCCTATAATATTAAACGAACAATTCTTGCATATTTATTCGTATATTTAAAAATAAAAAAAAAAAAAAGTTATACCAATCTATTCGTAGGTATTGGATCGATAGAACGTCCGCGAGAAAAGTCGATCAGAGAATTCAAAAAGGATTGTTTCTTTTCGCATGCACGAATTCCTGTATGAATCCTATCGTTTATGGTATTTTTAATATAAGGGATAAAAAGAAGGTCAGTATTTTATTCGAGAAAAAAATATAAATAGAAGGAAAAGACGAAAAAAAATTTTATGAGTTCAAGAATTGATATATAAAAACAAAAAGAAAACAAAAAAGATAATTGAACAAACAGAGTGACAACTCTAATGATATTCACATTTTCTTTTTATAAGAACATTAGTATGTAATAATCATACACACACGTACACACACGCACGCACACACGCACACGCACACACGCGCGCACGTTCGATATATTAGAATTAGATTAGAAAACGTTGTAAAAAGAAAAAAAGAAAAAAAACAAAAAAAAAAGAGAGAGAGAGAGAAAAAGAGAAGCAGCGGAATTATGCTAATAATAAATATATGTTTCGTTTATAGAGTACAACGTCTCAATGCGTAGCCTCCTTAACAAATAATCCTAAATCGTCCTTGAAAGGACGAGAAATATCCTATGAAAGATCTAGACATGGATCGATACCTAAATCGAAAGATCGGGTCGTCGATCTTCAACTAAAAACCATCACCGGTAGTTCTATTGGGTTGACTAATAAGTAATACTCAGAATTTTGCAGTACTGTTATTAATCCTAAATCTATTTTAACAAATATTCTATTTTTCAATCGTCTCGATTTAATATTATGATCGATTTAAATGACAATGGATAATGAAACTAATCCTATATTTTAGCTAAATACATACGTACGTATGAATCGAGAAAGGATCATCGGGCTTCGAAGAAAACCTAAGACAACGTGAAGATTTATTGATCGATCCATCGATCGATCGATCGATCGATCTATCTATCTATCTTTTGATAAGTAAGTCTCGATCATCTTACATCGAGATATTATAAATCAATGATTTTCCAACTTGTACAGAAGAACATGAACGAACATTCTTTTTCTTTTATATACACGGACTATTGAAATTCTAATTCATTGGTTTTTTTTTCTTTTTTTTTTTTTTAATCTAAAAATCTTTTATTCATTGCAACCGTATTTATATATATATGAAAAAAAATAGAATGACTAATCTCCAAGTCAAAATAAAAAGAAATAATAATAATAATAAGAAGGAGAAGAATAATAATTAAAAAAGAAAGAGAAAACTATTATTAATTTATTTTGAACGAACTTTGATCCGTCTAATAATATTTCTTTTTTTCTTTTTTTTTTTTTTTCTCTCCAAACGAAATTCTAACAATTGGTAGAAAAACAAAACGCGTGATTTATACACTTTTATTTGTACTCTTGAAAGAAAAAAGATAAAACTAGAACTCTCGGACTTGACTTGTAGGTGGTACCACTTCCCACACACACGCCTAACTGGTACACACGTTTGCGTTATGCGTCTGCATTTAACAAGGTGTACTACTATCGTTCGAGATATAGAGAAAAAATTCTTGCGGGGAAATTTCTGTGACTGGATGTTTGTGAAAAAAAAAAAAAAAAAAAAAAAAGAAAAAAAAAAAGAGAAAAAAAATGATGTGTGCATCTTATCGCGCTCGACGTTATCGAAATCTAGGAAGAGGAATAACCGGATATTGTAAGATATCTGCAATTCTGATATTATCCAATTGTTGTGATTCACATTATTCTGTGTGTATGTGTGTGTGCGTGTGTGTGCGCGCGCGCGCTCGTGTGTCACATATTCTTAAATTAGACACCTATCGACGATATAATATTGTCCCTTCTTTATATTTTACCATTTTTCTTTTTTTTTTTTTTTTTTTTTTTTTCTTTAATAATTCAATCAAATTTTATCAAAAAATTGTTGCAAATTTAATGGATCGAAGTTTTCGATACATTTAACGCCTGTGCGTGTGTATTTTTTCTCTTTTTTTTTTTTTGAGAGCGCGCGCATGTGTGTGTATATTGATTGCAGATATGCAAATACTTATGTATGTATGTCTGTCCGATGATTATCGTAATATTTGTCTGCGTTAACGTAATAGATATTGTGTACGTACGATATATAATAAAATTCATGGATCTTTATTCGAAATTATCTCCAGTGGAATTTTGTATGTGAATGTTGTTGTAAATAAATGTGTAAACGTGTCGAAAGTGTAATAAAAAAGAAAAAAAAAAAAGAAAAGAAAAAAAAAAGTAACGAAAACGAACGATAAGTAGCTACGAATCCTTTGCAATAATCTTTCGATCCAACTATGATAGTTCTTTCTTATTATATTATTTTTTTTTTTCCTAAACAATCGTAAGAGAGGATAAACAAAGGTCCGAGTAAAATAGTAAAATAACGAGACGAAGCGTAAAAATGAAATGGCGTTGGTCTTCGTAATCTCTTCCCAATCTACGTATCGGATCAAAAGTTCCAAGGATTTAACGCGAAGGATCTATAAAGATCCGATATATCCAAGAAGTGAGGATAGTGTGCGGTGGAATCCGTGGGCGACGTATAAAACGATCGGATCTACGTCTCTAAGCTTCAGTCTCGGAGATAAATCGAGTTACGAGAGATCGTACACGCACGCACACACACACACACACACAGAGAGACAGCACACGAGAGCGCGTGTGCCGTCTTCTTCGTTCGTGGTGCGTATCGCCTCGAAGAGGTGTCATCTTTTTCTTTTTCTTTTATCTTTAACGTCGGCAAAAAAAAAATTAAAAAAGAACAACGACGAAAGAAAAAAGGGGAAAAGAAAAATTGCGAAAGATGAATTTGTCAAGGATCAACAAAGTCGTCCTATCAACGTTCGTTTGCATCTCAACGATCCTTTTCGTTCGTTCGAACGCCACTCTAACAGAAGACAAAGGTAAGTCTAACAATCTCGATAAACAATTAAGATCGATAGATATGTTTAAAAATCGGTAGCAATGGTTATTTTTATCTCGCAATTTACAACGATATTCGTCCTTGAGAAAAATTTCGAACGGTTCGTTCTTAGTGGAACACTTACGATTTCATACTTAATAAGAATGGAACATTAAGGGGGCCGATTCACTCTTTAGTGACCATAACGAAACGATTTTACATCCAATTTATCTCACTCCTTTTATAGATGTTGTTTCTTCGTAAATGGAAACAACAGTCGTCATCCTATTAATTCGATATTTGATAAATAAGTATCTAAAAAAAAAAAAAGAAAAGATATATATTTTATTCGTTTATTTAAAATTTCTTTTCAAATTTACACATACATATCTTATTATTTAAGATTTGTCATAGCGATTAGAATTATTTATCATAGTAATTTTGGTTGATGAGAAACATTCAATAAATAAGTACGATCTAAATAATGACGAGTATGTTCTAACGTTCTATTTTTCTCGAGAACTAACGGCGAGCTTACGAGAATCTTTGCACGACGAAGATTTCATAATCGTTGTCAATGACATTAGAACGAGAAAGAAACCTAACACAGAAGCAGAACCCCTGTTAGCTGTGAAATACGGGGAATCTAATAGAAAAACAGTTCTAATGCTCGACAGACGTACCAATCGAGGTAGGTATTGATTCATATAAAAAAAAAAAAAAAAAAAAAGAAAAAAGAAATTTCGTTAAATATATATAAAAAAAAAAAAAGAAAAAATACTAATGCGAAATGTTTATTACAGTCATTTTGGAAAATCTTCATTCCAATGGACGGCGTACAACCAAACACATGGTCGTCGATAATTTAAGTTCATCGTTAAAAAATTTGATCGTTTCCGTGCACCAAAAGCAATCGGAATCACGAATCGATGTTTATATCGATTGTATGTATCAAGGATCAATAGATCTGAAGAAAAGCTTTCGAGAACTTGCGGACGAGGAAGAATTTTTATACGTAGAAGTGGTATGATAAATATATTTGCATACACGTATAATATAATTTATAAGCGCGCGCACACATTTATGTAGGGTGAATCATTACATCCCGATGGACGATAACGTTCTCGTTAATTTGTTCAATTTAAAACGTACTGATCTCAATGAATTAGGAATTTAATATATATATATATATATTTTTTTTTTTTAATTTCGTATTAATAAAAATATGACGGTCCATAAGAAAAAAAAAAAAAAAAAAAAAACAAAACCAAGAAGAAACGAAATCGAAAACCCTACAAACTTTTCTACGTAAGAATTTTTTCGATAGTTGAATAACTCACGTTGTTTATGTATTTATGTATGTGCGCTTGTGCGTGCGTGTGCGCATATGTATATATACACACACACATATATACATATATAATATAGTTTGTAAATCCTAGAAACGAATTTGTAGATTTGTACGGTGTTTATGGTAGATAAGAAAAGAGGAGGAAAGTAGTTTCTAAGTTTCTTCCTTTCCGATGACGTTTGCGACGATCACACTGTGATCGGCAATACGAGTCCGTGGGACGACACGTTTCTAAATATGGCCATCGAGAATCGAGTCGTTCGCTTTTATTACGTAGTTGTTGTTGTATAGTGGCAAACCGATCTAACTCTCATCGACCAAACTCTAATCGAACTCTCTCTCTCTCTCTCTCTCTCTCTCTCTCTCTCTCTCTGTCTCTTTCCATTTAATCATAAAAATCGTTGAGACACTTCGAATTTAATTATCAACCATGCCGTAATTATTTCTCTGTTCTTTTTTTTTCTTTTTTTTTTTTTTTTTTACAGTTTCGAGAAAACAAATGTAAGATAAAAATACATCGAGAGAGTACCATCGACGAGATCTTGAAAGTCGAACAATGTTCAAGGTCATCCGACAAATTCGAACGTGCATATAATTTTCTCGACGACAATTTCCCTTTCGAAATCGATACCACGTCGAGTAATAACAACGATCGATCTAAAAGAGGCCCTTACGACTTCAATCATTCGAATCTCTCCTTCGAATCGTCCACGATTGCTCGTAAGAGAACCGTGAGAAGAGGCGACATCGGAATACAAAGTTTGGACGAGAAAAGTGAGTTTAATCGTACGATAATTAATTTATGCGTTATCTTTATCGTAAGTTTTGTTTTCGTCATTGTTGCTTTCCAGTTTGTCTTACGGATGGGCAATTGACGAAAACATTGAACGAACTTATTCAAGCTACGAAGAAAATTTGGGGAGAACTCGAGATGAACGTAAGTCCAATTAAATGATATTAAAGATCGTTATTAATTGATAATCGTTACAAATGTTAGTAGTTTGTTAATTAAAGTTACGAACAATGAGATAATATTTAATATTAATTGTTGTATGTGTATATATATATATTTTTTTTGTGTTCATTTGTTAATAATTTTTAGAGAAGAGAGACACACGAGTTAAGAGTACTAATGGAAAATTGCGTCGCTTGTCGTCAAGGTATGGTCGGTGAGTGAAGTGTATCGTATAACGCACGTGATGTTAAAAATTATTATCTTCTCTGGAATAGTTCAAAGAGATCGAAATGTAGGCGACATTGTATATAATAATAATAATGATGATGATGATGATGATGATGATGATGATGATGATATTAATATATATATATATACATATTAAATTGACAGATAAAAGAGATGAAGGATTAACAAAGCTTTCTCGAGTCTTATTTCATACTATCTAAAAAAACTCTTTTATAAAGGAGATAAAAAAAAAAAAGAAAGAAAGAAAAAAATAGAAAATAGATTTGTATCTTTTATTTTAAGATAAAAGATCGAACGTCGTTTTTGTATCTCAAAAAAAAGTCTAATACCAATTTGATGAATAAACATTATTGATAAGAGCCGTTTCTTTTGATTTCAAGCGTTTCTAAGACTATATAATTGACTCATTTTCATAAATAATATTACATCGTAACGAACGACACAACCTGAATATAATTTGTTTCTCTCTTGCTCTTGTTTTTTCTTTTTCTTTTTTTTTTTTTTTCGTTTTTTGCTTCTCTTTCGGTTTCTTTTCTTTTACCTTCGATAATAAAATAATTCATAAGGAAATGCTTGATTGTCAGCGTGTAGCACTTGGGAATGGTTATCGTTTTTTTTTCTTTTTTTTTTCTTTTTTTTTTTTTTTTTTGATTATTCGTGTATAATTGGTTGGACGATTTACATTATCGACGAGTTATTAAGCATTTTTCTCTCCTGAGCGGTGATGGTTCCTCCAGTATCAACAACACCACGACCAGTATCCTGTGACCACGAATCGCCGTGTTATCCTGGAGCACAGTGTCAGGATACACCGAGAGGACCAATTTGTGGTACTTGTCCAAGAGGTATGACCGGCGATGGTCGTAATTGTTTGAAGATAACAACGTGCTTGGACAATCCGTGTTTCCCTGGTGTACGTTGCGAGGATAATCCTCGTGGTTACAGGTAACCTATATCGATAACGATAGACGATTTCTAACACGATCGAGATCCATGGATCGTTAAGTCGAATGATCCTTGCGTTTTTTTTTT